>CM060957.1:98339153-98401653 GCA_030765055.1 Mantis religiosa
TCAAGGATTTTCTTATATACTTAAAATTTAAATGCCGAATTATTCTAATTTACTTGAATCTCAGGTTGAACTGAGCGTATATTTTATACATTCCTTCATGCTTAAAATATGACCTACTTTGAAATTCTGCTTTCTTTGCATGAAATTAAGAGAAGCAGCTAGAGAGTGACAGCTTTTCAAAACGTATTGCGCTGTGACGCAGTTCCCTGAAGCATGCGGCTCTGGTTTCTGGCCATGGAATGCACCGGAATCGATCCCAACCAGGCTTTAGCGATACGTCATTAAAATAATAAGGAATACCACGGAAAATTTGTTAATTAACGTCCTCTAATGTAAGTCATATCGGACGATGAGTGAAATGGGTAAAATGATGCTCAAATGAGCGCACGCAGGATAAGAGAAAACCCGGAAAAACCCTTATCAGATAGATGACTTTCCCTGACCAAGAATCGCACGATGGGCCTCTTGAACCAGAGGCACACATGCTACAACCAGGCTACAGAGGCGGACAATGGTTGATATCACTTAAAGAGTTTTAAAATAAATTGTGTAATTCATCGATGCCTATAGTTTTATGTGCAACTTTTCTTGTCTATCTCTTGCTGTTTATCATTTATACAAAATTATATAAAAATAATTTACGCTAAAATAAGACCTGAAGCTTTCCTGTCGACGAATATGTTCAAGTTCTTTTCGGGAAGCAAGCCAGGGGAAAAGACGATCAGAAATCGACGTTTTGGGAGCGTACAACAGTTACTGGGAGCGGAGAGTTCAGAACGCTTTGGCAATTTCCTCCGAGAGGAGCACGCTTAATCGTGATGCTGGATTTCAGTTCAGCTCCTTTTGGAAACCGACCTTAAATGGAAATTCGTCGACTTAAGAAGTACAGATCTACACAGCTTGATAATCAAGTTAAGTAGTTACGTTTCTTTGACCCAATTAATTTTCTATACTCACGCCATCTCCTGACCTATCATTTAATTTACCGAAAACAGTCTTTTGTTCAGATGTGCGAATATTAATAGTGTTTTGTCTTTGTTTATATTTCTGTTATATCGAGTGATTCATTTGTGCTCATAAATATCCTGATGATGGGAGAGATGTACGCTCTCGAAACGTCGATTTCTAATCGTCTTTTCATCTGGCTTGCTTCCCGAGAAGAACATGTTATTTACAGAAAATTCTAGATATACGGGTATTTCATTAACTATGCTGATATGTTAAACATTAAACAACTTAATAAACTGTTAACTCTGAAAAATAATAGTGAAACATTTTCCGTTGAAACGGTAGTTGGATGGAAGATTCCCAACTTAATAAAAATGTTGTATTTATGTTTTCATTCTTGTGTACGCTGGCACCGCTTTGTTTGCAAATATCCTGAGTGTTATATCCAGAAATAAGCAAGTCGATCTAAACTGTTAATCTTTTCAAGGGACTTCCAAGTACATAATGGAGATTAAACTCGCAAAAGGTGCGAGTAACCCTAAACTCGACTGTTGAGGGACGACTGTTGACAAATCCTGTTATTTGGGGGGAACTCTACCCTCTATGAAGCTCTAGATATCCCTCCAGGAAGTTGGGACGACCCTCCTGAAGCTAGACACTCGAGTTCAACATCATATAGGTCAGTTCAGCACGTTGCGAGTCATGTGTTACCAATTACTGACGCGCACATTACATCAATTTAAACAATTGCCTTCTCACTTGATAGCCCACTCCATGTATGATCGTGGCGGGCTCTCTTGTCGGTATTCAAATGTTTCTGGGAACCGCGCAGTTCATTAACCAAGGTCATGTGCAGGAAGCACTGTGTGCAATGTGTGAATTAAGAGATGACTAGACATCGGGTTTTGGACCCTTAAGGCAATGAACGTATCTGTAAAAATCCTGAAACCTACAGTTTCCTTCCCTTTGCTTTAACCTTTTTAGAATATACCCACAATATAAATATAAAGCACACAACATTTTATGCATTATGTCAAATCTTTATTCATAGTTAATCACTTTTGCAATGTTTTTGAGCGTAGTCTACAAACTTGAAGAAATTACTGTGCAGACATTTCTTAATTTTAATTAGTTAAAGAGACAAAATACTGTATATGTATTAATGTAGTTTCAAGTTTTTCGACGTGGGTTATGAAAAGTAATTTCAAACTAACTATTTAATATTTTTACTTCCTCTACTGGTATAGTGAATAGCGAAAGTGCTGAATTCCATATAAAAAATCGATGATGAGATTACACCAAAATGGTTTTGAGAACACCTGAATCCCAAAAATGTATTTTTAGAGAAAGAAAAGTTGCAAAGGGGTGTATGTTTTTGAACAGCGTAACTCCAAAATGTAAAGCCGGTTAAATAAAGAGGGCGTTTATATCCAGTGGGGCTTGCAATTAAATATTAACACTTCCGAAATAATATGCTTAATTTGTTTTAAATATGTTAGCATTAATAAATGATACGAAAATTAAGGGATGCAATGAATAAAGATCGTAATGGATTTCAAAGGAGCATTGTATATTTGTTACGATACGAACAGGTGCAGCTGGACAGTTGTATAACAAAAGACACGGGAGCAAGGGGGTTTTCTTAGCAAGAATTCTAAAGGGGTAGCACTTGACTCCGTTTGAAAAGGTATTCTTCGGACCCTTAATAATGGCATGACCGAGACTAATAATCACAATGGACAAAATAGTCACAAAGGAGTTTTGGATAAATAAAGAGGGTTTTCGAGAGGTGAAAGTGACACACACGCAGCTATGCCCAGTGAGCACACGTCCGCGGCTGGCAGCCGATTAAGACGGTCATCTGCCTCTGTCTTGGTCGAAGGCAATTAAGTGTTATCGCGTACTAAGCATTCTACATACGGCCACTCTGAACAGTTAAATATTGATAACCTTGGTCGGCAACTCGAGTTTGATGTGATGATAAAAAGAAACAGTCATTAAACCAGTTTGAAACTTGCATTCCAGTGTCATTAGAGCCATCCTTACTCCCATACATATCCACGCATAAAGTCTGTTTAGTTAACGGGTGTGCAGTTCCCACTCAAAGGGACCTCAAGGGACCTGACCTTCCCGCCCAATAATGACCGTCATAAATCTATCTCCACACTTCAGAAATGGAACACTGTCGTTGAGGACCAATAGCAACCCTGATTTTCTCGAAGCGACAGTCGCATGTCTACTCCACGTAGAGTCCCAGTTGCCAAAGTTCCAACTTCCAGTTGATATGTTTCATTATGTGCAGCAATTCGTTGTGTGTCACGATGTGGAGACCGCGGGAGGGAAATGCAGTGGTCAATGCAAATGAAGTAGTAGATAAATTTCAGTAACGTGAAAATAATCAAAGTGAAGACAATAGTGTGAATAACTGGGCCGAGTTATATTTCTGGAAAAGCCTCAAAAAACAAAGTTTCAACGGGAACTGTTTCTAAGCAAATTCAAGCGCTTGTTTTGAACACATAAATATGTGTTGAGAAATAATCTTGGTAAGGGGCCATGCAATGATGATAAATTCTGGGTATTCACAGAAATACAGTAAGAAATATTGTGACGAAAGGAATACCAAAGACGCCGATCAAGTGTGAAAACAAAAGGAAACGTTTCTCTAAAGTAGATAATTTCATATGCGATTTAATTCGTCGAGAAATTTATAGATTCTATCCAAAGGGAGAGTGCTCACTTTAGACGAATTGGTTGCACATTTGCAAGAAATTTATGATTTTCCTTATGGGCACTGCACTTTGCGCGGTCTCCTAAAGAAGCTGGGTTTCAAATACCGCACTTTGAATAAGATAAGGGTTATTATGGAATCCAGTAGAATTGTAGCTTGGCGATATATATCGTCAAAACTAAGAAAGTTTCGCAGTAATGGACATAAGATAATTTATTTAGACGAAACCTCGTAGATACCCATGACGTATCGAGAAAGGTGGTAACCTTGCAGAAAGGTCTGCAAGGAGGAGGGCCACGGTTGTAAAACGATTATAAGGGTTCGTCAAAGGCAGCGGCCGACTGCACATGAGTTAACTAAACAGACTTTACCCTGAGAGTATCTCATTGCTCTACCCTGCGCCACCATCTTTTTTGTTTCACCCCTGGTGATCGTTAACAAAACCGCGGAATAAGTAAATAAATGTAATTAAATGGTTTTAATTTATCTTACAGTTAAAGTATAGATATTGACATTAATTGTACCAGGTATTTAAGTTTAGAATCTTCCAAAGAAGTGACATGTCAAACTATCCTTTATATGGGGGAAATGGTTATTTTCTTTTAAAAAACGACTAAAATGCTTCATTAAAATGTAAGAGTATTGCATCACAAATAAAATGAATATTTTGTTGAGAATATGCTGAAGATCGCTCTCATTGAATCAGCTGTACACCTTAGTTACAAGCTTTCCTTACAGATAGCTATAAAACTACGATAAATAATTATAATATTAGCGAACAGCTCGCAGGCACATTTATGGCATATTCGTATTGATATCTGAACGATTGCTCAAATTAACCATTTTTATAAGAGATTTCAATGGGAATCTGAGCCCGTCTCTGTAGCGTAGGTGGTAGCGTGTGTGCCTTACGTTCAAGAGGTCCCGAGTTCGAATCTCGGTCAGGGTGAGTTACCTGGGTAACGTTTTCTCGGGGGTTTCTCTTATCCTGAGAGATAAATGTCATGTGACCCTAAGTTTTATGGACCCTGGACTCATTTGAGCATCATTTCACCCATTTCATTCATTGTCCGATATTATGTGGCATTACACCGTTAATGAACACACAACTACTAGTTTGGATATTTTTTGTACATGGAAAAGACAGTACAAAATGCTGGTAAACTGGAATCTGTGGCGAAGGAACATTAAGTTGGAGAGTAATCCGCAGAGAGTTACAAGGCTAAACAGCCAATGATGCCACCCGCGTATAATACGAAACTTGAAAAACTAGTAAAGCGTGAAATAATTCAAAATTCCCGGAATAATAGTTTCGGTGATAACAAAACTAATAACTTCAATTGTTCTACAGTGATGGAGCTAATGTTGTGTATTAAACAAAGTAATTAACTTACAGAGTAATTAACTTACTTTTATATTAACTCAAATTACAGAAAAGCACACGTGTAAACATAAACATATCTCCAACTATATTTCACTGTGCATTATTATTATTATTATTATTATTATTATTATTATTATTATTATTATTATTATTATTATTATTATTATTATTATTATTATTATTATTATTATTATTATTATTATTATTATTATTATTATTATTATTATTATTATTATTATTATTATTATTATTATTATTATTATTATTATTATTATTATTATTATTATTATTATTATTATTATTATTATTATTATTATTATTATTATTATTATTATTATTATTATTATTATTATTATTATTATTATTATTATTATTATTATTATTATTATTATTATTATTATTAATTATTATTATTAATTATTATTATTATTATTAATTATTATTATTATTATTATTATTATTATTATTATTATTATTATTATTATTATTATTATTATTATTATTATTATTATTATTATTATTATTATTATTATTATTATCATCATCATCGTCGTCGTCGTCGTCATATCATCATTAGAGGTATCTATAACTTTTTTGAAAGGAGGTTTTTTAACAAATACTTACTTGTATATTATTATTTATAATGAAACCAGTACACCTTTATGTTTTGCTTTCTTGTAATAACATTTGTCATTCAATTAAAACAACGCTTTTCGCTAAAGTAATAAGTATGGCTATATTATTAATAAGTAATACAATTTTAAGCTCTATAGGTTAACACAGCAAATATACCTTTTATATTGTGTAAGTACGTTTTACTGTAAAGTTTACTGGCATAGTTGAACGCTCCGCCGCTGCTACATGTTCCCGCACTCTCCCTCCGACTTTAATTTTTTCCCCCTCGTTTCTTGAGATAAACGGAGCACGGATGCTGACGCCAATGAGTCATACAGCTGGAGACTGGTATAACGATTTGCCTAGTAATTTAGTTTTAGATTTAATTTTCCATGTTTTTTATATTTCCAAACTTCAGCAGAAAATTAAAGAAAATAAACATAAAAATTGACATGCTTCATAAATTATAATAACAGTAATTGAAACTTATCTTTGATAATTATAATAACACAGACTAGACACGCAAATCATTTATTTCTATCGTTAACTAATTTGTTTGTAATGACGTTACCGTTACTGCCAGATTCTTTCTTGTTGTACTGCCATTTTTTGTGATAAAATCACTGGTGTTATTTTAAAGCTAACTACGTGATCTTTATTTTTCAACACATAAAATATAATTTTATAATTTTTAATCAATAAAAATATGACAACTATTTTTAAAGAGCAAGGAATAACTTTATTTCCTCAAAATAAATATAAGAAAATTGCAAAGTTTTTCTAACAAGCATAAAAGTTCAAGTAATCAAAAAGTCTAACATTTATGAATTTATTGTTTGAATAGTGATAAGATTTGCGTGAGTAAAAACAAAGGTCATTTATAAATTAGAATAAAATAAAATATTTGAAACATTAAATATAAACAGACTGATAAATCAACGGTGGCATATCATTTTTGGTCATTTAATCACAAAATAAATTCAGAGGTTAAAATATTAAAGCAATTAAATGGATCGAATGATTTGATGGTTTGGGAAAAATACTATTTTAAAACATAAGGATGGCGTAGTGAATTTTTAAGTATTCGACTGATTCTGCTAATAAATTTATTTCACTTTCAGTGTTGGCAATACGATAAAAACAATCCGTCACCTAGCGACTGTGGTGATGTCAGCATAAATAAAAAATTAGTTTAAGATGCAAATGAGTGATTTGCGAAACTAGTTTTCTCATATAATGTTCAAATATAAGTGAAGTTTTAAGCTATTTTTATTTATTATAATTTATAAATTATATTTACTTCACTTTTAATAGTTTTTATTTTGATTTTAAGGCCATGTTTTTTTTATTAACTGTTAAATCTGTTAACATATGACCTAATTTGACCACTGATAATGATTTTTTTACGGTCATAATTTTTCGCACTAAAATTCAATCTTATTATATTCTGTTAGCCTAATGTGAAACAAAAACGCCATAGCAGTTTCATTGTTGGTACTCCTGGTACCTGCCTATGAGAACAAGGTAAGTTCAGGCATGTTCAATATCGCCTACCGCTACAATGGAGGTAACATGCAGTTAAAGTTGATGTTAGAGGAAGATCCGGAGTCTCTTTCAAACGTAATCACTGCTGATGAAACTTGGCTACGTCATTTTGATCCTAAGACCAAACAGCAAAACTCAGTGTGGAAATCTCCTTCATCACCAACCCCCAAAAAAGCTTCTGCTAGGAAAGCTATGGTCATCTCATTCTTTGATATTCATGGAATGGTTTATCGGCATGTTGTACCTGCAAACACATTAGTAACTGGACAATACTACAGGGATGTACTGAAAACATTGGAAGTCCATACCAAGCACAAAAGACCACATTTCTGTGAAGGAGGCTAGATGCTGCACCACGATAATGCGCGGTCGCATATTGCCAGTGTTGTTGCTGAATATCTTGCAAAAATCAACGTGAAATGCATCCCTCACCCTCCCTATAGTCCGGAGTTAGCCACATGTGACTTTTTTATATTCCCTAACTTGAAGAAATGCCTTCGTGGGAGGCATTATCCATCATCAGAAGCAGTGGTGAAGGCTGCGGAGGCGATTTTGAAGGATCTCTCAAAAATGGTTTCCAGCATGTGTTTGAAGACCGGCAGAAACACTGGGACAAGTGCATCGCATTCAGGGAGACTATTTTGAGAAGGACCATCAAAATTATGAGGATGAGTAAAGGACGTTGTCAAAACAAAATTGTAATCATTCTTTATTGAACAGTCCTCGTATTTGCTTAACTGTTAAGTTTTTATTTTAATTTTAATGGCATGTTTTTGTATTAGCCTTTAATCTGTTAACATATGACCTAATTTGACCACTGATAATGAAGTTTTTAATTTTTTAAAGGTTCGATTTATTTTCTCGAACTTCTATATAATACGTTTGTCTTATAGGTTTGTATTTGTTGGTATAACAAATGTTTAAATAAGAGTACTATTTTTTATTGAAAATTACAGCAAAACACCTATTATAACTGCTAGAAGAGATGTGGTAACATTCTGAAATCATTTCGAGAAACATTGCAAGATTTACAAAATTCCCTTCTGGCTATCTATAAAAGAATCTGGCAGTTCTGCCAATATCGGCAGTGGAGTTACATAAGTGAAACAAAAAATTAAAGCAAATGTAGAGGGTACAGTCTCAAGTTACACGTGAATTTTGCCTCTTGTACATCAATCACGTGCATGCAGCCGTCCATGTGCAGACGATATTTAAATAAGCATTAGACTTTTTGCACTCACAGTGATATAGCTTCATTGAGTATGAGTGCACGTGAGCTGTCTGTTTTCATTGAGGTTCAAGGGCTGGACACTTCATAAACGAGAAGGGCAATGCCACAGCATTCAGGATGTGTTAGAAACTATATTAATCGATAACTGTTTAAGATGTCAAGTGAAATTTTATCCTTGTATTTCAGCCTATATGTGACGAGTAACAGCGCTCAGTAAAGTTGTACCAGGCACCTAAATCGCATATTTAATTCCTGTATCTATTAGACTTCTAAGAAGTTAAATTTAATTCCCGATGAAAATAATTTAGTAACAAAATGCTTGTCAGTGGTTATAGGGGTGTGATCTAAATCATTATAGCGTTTACTGCCTAATTTTACATAAGAAGTATACGGAGACCTGAAAAGAGTTTTAGGCAATTTCAAAGAGTTTTGCATTCCCGTACTACAGCTACCACCAAAGTATTTCATTTACAGAAGTAGTTTATTTTCTGGCATTCACACAATTTTCAGGACTCATCATTGTTTACTTAAATAGTTCCTGCTAATAAATCACTGTTACTACTAGGGTGATGTATATTTTGAAGGCTCAGTCAATACTTGACCATTTTATAATAATTATAACGGAAGTTGCAATCTTTTTTGGAATGAACTCAAAAGAAACAAGTGAAATCACGCTGCTTAAAATGTAGCAAAATTAAAACCAACAACTTAGGAAATAGATAATACCATAAAAAGTCATGTAATACAAATTGAAATTCTTAAAAATGTAAGTTTTTCTTATATAAAACCATGAGTCGGAGGATAGATTATATCATTAACAGATTATATAAAATTAAACAAGAAAAATAGATTTGAAGGGCATTTTACAGAATATTCAATATATATGCTTTGTTCTTATTCTCCATATCTCTAACACAAAATAAATAGAGACATTTTAAAGAAAATAATTAACGAAAAGTAAAAGTTGAAGGTTTTCTAAGATATACTTAAATATTTACATTTAAAATTACCTACTATGAGATGTTTGTGTTGCAAATCGATAATAAGATAATCTGAAGGAAAGAAAACAATTGCACCTTTTCAAACATATTGCATAAGTTAAACTTAAGTCTCTAAAACAACGCATATTTTGGAATGGTTAGTTCTAAGAAGAATATTTAACCTAAATTACATAATTTTGTGCAGTAAGTTTATGTCTGCCTCTTATGGTCTCTCAATTTATTTCAAACTATACATTTTATTCGTTGAGCCAATAATTTAAACGTATGATAATGTTTTCCCAGTGGTTTGAATTATTCAGAAGAAAAGGAAATATAATGTATTTCTGTGATGTAAGATTATTTAGTGTGGAAATTTTGTGAAAACGTTAACTTTGTATAATTAAATTGCCGAAGGAGGCTTTTGCTGAGTAACTTTTTGCTGAGTACGACTGCTGTATATCTGGAATCGTTGGGGCCCCGTTCATGCTTGTGCATATCGTCCCCTTCACCCTTACCTCCCAGTGGTCATATTAGTAGCACAAAGGATCTCAATGGCCTATGGGCGGTGCTCTCATACACATACATATGCATTCTTGTGGAAATTTTGTATTTCGGGAAGGTTTCGAGACATTTTCTAGTAAAATTCTGATCTGAATGATTGGATGAAATACATTTCCTCTATATACCATAAGTAAACGATACAGCAATAAAATAAGAGAAAGAATAAATAAATAAATTGATTTTATATACAAAGATTTAGGAGTTAATTTCAAATTTAACTGTCAAAGAAAGGATCATGAAACTAACCGGCACGTGTCCAAGCCGATCCTTAACAAGGTCGCCAGAACTGTTAGGCGATTCACGTCCTCCAACGTTAAGTCATATCGCACGATGAATGGAATGGGTGAAATGATGGTCAAATGAGTCCAGGGTTCATGGAGCTTAGAGTTACCTGACATTAGTCTGTCAGGATAAGGGAAATCCCCGGAAAATCCTTTATCCAGGTAACTCACCCTAACCGAGTTTTGAACTCGGGACCTC
This sequence comes from Mantis religiosa, assembly GCA_030765055.1. Classification (NCBI taxonomy): domain Eukaryota; kingdom Metazoa; phylum Arthropoda; class Insecta; order Mantodea; family Mantidae; genus Mantis; species Mantis religiosa. The sequence goes on from CM060957.1 coordinate 98,349,626, forward strand.
TTGAACGTGAGGCAGACACGCTACCATCTACGCTACCGAGGTGGCCTGTAGCCGTAACATTAATATTTTCTAGTGGATGTTTTACATTTAATGTTTATATTTTATAGACATCCAAATGAATAAAAAGCATGGCTACAAATTACGGTGATATTCTGATAAAAATACGAAAACAAAGTCAAATTGCCCGCCTCGGTAGCGTGGTGGTAACATGTCTGCCTCACATTCAAGAGGTCCTGAGTTCGAATCTCGGTCAGGGTGAGTTACCTGGGTAAGGTTTTTTCCGGGGATTTCCCTTATCCTAAAACAGACGAATGTCGGGTAACTAAGCTCTATGGACCTTGAGCCCATTTGAGCATCATTTCATCCATTCATCTTCCGATATGACTTTTAAAAAAGTTAAAGGACGTAAATCACAAAAAAGTCAAATAAACGTGAGTATCATTGCAGTTCTTTGATCTCTAACTTCAAATTGCCCTTATATTTACTCAATTTTTTGATTAGGTAATCCAGAGGATGTTTAACCAGGCTGTGATTAGCCAAAATTGTAGTATACGTTTTCAAAGTAACTAAAGTAACTTTGCAATAAATATGAAAGCTGCTGGAACGTTTTAAAAATGATTTCTTCTGGGAATGTTAAACAGTCCTTAGAGGAGGTTCGTTATTTATTTTTAGGAAAGTGGCTTTGTTTCCATGGTTCACTAACCTCACATTAGGAAACATTAATCAACACGGCAACATAGAACTGTTCCTAAGGTAAACAGATTCCAAATATTTAACACGTAATAACATTTACAAGGCCGTGAAAAGTTACTGATGCAATGAAGCGCACCATCGATTGTTTATGACTAACAAAAGAGCAACGACTGTTCACCTTGATCCACTTTTATAAGTACTCACCTGTTGCGTTTGGTTATCCAAAGCGGCCTCCAGAGATAGGGATCCGTGGTATAGTTGAGGGCAATGACACGAACACCAGGGCAGTCTTTGGGCAGCCAGTCTCGAGGCCAGCATTTGGAATAAGGCTCGTCGTAATCCTTCCCCAGGTCCTCCGTCGAACCTTCCTCTTCAAGTGTTCTCTGTACACCATAACAAATGAAAGCGGTGAATCTAAAGAATTCAGTTTTGAGCTAAGTGAACTAATTAATTAAATCGATAATTTTTTTTTTAAATTTTGTTAGGCTTTATTTACCTGCCCCTGTATAATTCATACATTTATTGAATGATGATCAAGAACAACTTATGGCAATATTGCTAAAAATGGGCGAAAAATCTACAATATTTTAGGGAGGGGTGGGAACTTTGGAGCATGTTATACTTCTAACTTATATTCTTCCGATAGTCTTCCAAGATCGGAAAATAATGTAAAGCCCTTAAGAATTTCTGGCGGCGAAACAATTATCAGCGTCTTTGAGCAATCTTTCAGGTAGCAACAGTAATTAAAAAAAAGTTGTGCGTTCTCTTTGACCCAGTAATTAGTCATTTAACTAAAAGCTACACTGTTTTCTATATTATAGAAACCTGTTACACCAAATGGAACGAAATGGAAAAGAAAATGGTGAATTAGTGAATATATAACACGAGTCAGTTGGAGAATTTAATGTCATGTTGGCACGTTGGCCATAGTAGCTCAAATGGTTAGAGCGGCTGGACGGAAACCAGAAGATCCGTGGTTCATATCCCGGCTATGACATTGAATTTTTCAGTCTGGCTCTACCCTTTCACAGTGCTTCCTACACTCGGCTAGTGTGAAAGAACAATTAATTTCTATATAATTTTCCATTCACAGATAGCTTTTAAACATACTGGAAATGGTACATAGCATAGAAGTAATCCACTCAGGTTTTAATTATAAAAGAGCGTTTGAGTAATATCTGATGTTTACTGTACACAACTCTCTATCTTAAATTATTCAGCACACGCTAGTAACAAAAATTTAAAGCTCACAGAGGTTATATAGTACAATTTTCTTAAATAAAAGTTGTTAAAATAGTTTTGCAGTAGTATCGCATACAAATCGCACCGTTTCGGTTGCCCCTCTTTTTGTTTTTGTGTCATTTGTATACACTCAATAATTTACGAGGGCCGCGCCGTGGCTCAGTGGTTAGACCGCTTGGTTCTTACCAAGGCGGTCCGGGTTCGATCCCAGGTGACCGCAAAGTGAGACTTGTGGTGGACAACACGGCGCTGGGGCGGGTTGTCTCCGGGACCTCCGGTTTCCCCCGCCATCTAATTCCACCGGTGCTCCATCTTCATCTTATGTATCATCAGTGTCACCGCCTGCGGTGCCGTATGTAGTAAAAGCGGGCGTTAAACACTACACATTTCACATTTTTCAATAATTTATGTGCTCATTGACTAGGAGTTTGGCGTTGGTTTTGATCAATTTTCATCAGCACAAACACACACACACACACACACACACACACACACACACACACACACACACACACACACACACACACACACACACACATTCATCTCGTACTTCCAGCCTGCGGTGGATAATATATGATCTTAAAGAAAATTTCTCCAGCTCCAGCCGGCAATGAAACCCGGGACCGTTGTCTTTTGTTTTAGCTGTGTCTTCTACTTTTTTCCCCATAGTTTAACGCCCTTTAGGTCATATCGGATATTAAATGATTGAAATGATGCTCAAATGGGTGCGGGGTTGCTAAAATATAGAATTGTCCGACATTCGTCTCTGAAGTTAAGACAAAATCCCGTAAAAGCCTTATCCAGAAAACTCGTTCTATCCAAGATTAAAACTCGGGACCTCTTGAATATGCGGTAGTTTCGCTACGTGTCATACCATATTGGGCTAATTTTCTCAATCACTAAACCATAACTAGTAATGCCCTACGTTTTTTCTTATTAGCAAATGTCACGTTGTCGCTTTATCTTACCTCCCTCGTTTCGTGCAAGATTTCCCTTTCATTCATTCATGTAACCAGCATTAGAGACGTTTACTTTTTGAGTCCCGTGAATGTTTTCTAGATCGGGAATAGCGGGTGGAGGCAATTCCGCCTTCCACTATTTCGCATACGGTCGGACATCACTGATCACAACCATGTACTTGACATTCTCATTACTCCAAGGTGAACATTTGGGCATCATTTAACCTCTTTCATTCATCGTTTGATATGACTAGATTAAGGGACGTTAATTATTTTAAAAAAAACACACAATTTTGTCTCTTTGTGATAGTATTTTACACACTTATTCTTACAATGCTTTGTTTTATGCCATTAAACCTTTAACACTGATATTTTAGTTCAGTGTTTTTGTGATTTATGTACTGTTTACTTCTCTTGGACATTCCACCTTTGTTGACATCAGTGCTCACCAGTCTGCAACTGTGGTAACGCAGCCACCCATTAGTAAAGTTTTCCAACCTTACAAATATTGCCCTTAGGCACCATTGTATGACTGGCTGACGTTATCCGAATGACAGGCCAATTGATAATGATTACAATTTTAAGGATGCAGGTTAAATTATGACCCACACTATCAATATAACTATTTAATAAAGTGCTTCGATGCTAAGAAACTATTCATGCGGGTAAAAAATCATATATTGGGGTAACAATGTTATTACCGAAATTTTCTATTTGTGGTTTTAGCAGAAATTATTCCAATTTTATCTCAAATAGAACGTTCCGTATTTCATAGTACTCATCGAGAGTTCACGTACAATGAGGCGAAATAATCACGAAACCTTATAATATATTAACATGATTAAAGATTACAGCTTTGAGAGTGGAACAATAGTTGAGAAAATGATTGGCTCAATAGAGTTGAAAATCTGGCTTCTTTAGAAACAGAAGAAAGAATGCACGAAAAGTTCTGACCATCATTTACAGGTTGGAGGAAAATAAGGCAAGAAAATTATTAAAACTAAAATTAAGTATGAAACGTAGCTGAACTCCACTAACAAATTATATGTATAAATGAAACATTTTACGAAATGAAAAAATTAATATGTTGTACTTCAAAAAAGGATCAACGTGTTAAAACTGAAACATTTATCAGATGAAAACATCCATGTACCAAGACAATAAATTTAACTTCATTTCAGTCAAAATGTTGGACCATGAAGTTTCTAAGACTCTCCGATGAAGCTAGCTGAATTAATAAGTATGCATATAATAAAACGAGTGTCTAAGTGTCAATTTTCTCCGAAAAATAGAGCAATATTTTAGTAAAAGGAAGAACATAGGATCTGTCAACTATAGAGTGGCAACAATTTGAGTACATAAACCACAATACGGGCAAAAGAAACGAAATTTGAAGAAATTTATCTCTTATTTGCAATGCATAAACAATTTTATCACTAAACTTTAACCTCATAGAGAAGCGCGCGCGCGCACACACACACGCACGCACGCACGCACGCACGCACACACACACAGTGTGTGCCAAACTGAAAAATGGATTCTTAAATTATTTCCAATGAAATAAATAATTAAATTGTAGAGAACACAATGTAGATTCTTTTGGATGTCCATTAGTTACATCGCCATCTTTTCGTCCTTCTCATTTTCTCTTATGCTACTTCATGGAACAAGCGAGCCCCCTGGCTTTGCGCTGTGTACCAGGTAGTAGTGAGTTGATGTCTTCTGTTTTAGGGTAAATTATGTTTATTTCAAAAAGAAAAACAAGGAATTTACATGAAAGAGTATAAGAGGTACGAAAAACATTTGAATGACTGTATCAGTAGGTCAACACTGGGATGTTTCAGTCATCATCCCCTACTTCTCTTACAATGTCTGCTCCATGGGGAGGCTTATGCCTTATATGTTTAAAAGGGAAACACAGCGCTTCGTGGTTTAGGGTAGTGTGGCTACCTTAGAGTCAAGAGATCCGGAGTCTCGATCTTGGTTAAGCTGATTTTACTTGAAGAAGGGGTTTCCCTTATTTTCAAAATACAAAAGTCGGTAAGCTCTATGGATCCCAGATTCAGTTGAAAATAATTTGATTCGTACACTGACCAGTTAAAAGAACTTAAACTTATACGGAGAAGCATAAATGAGAGGACATCGCTGTCAGTGAACAATTGTTAAAAAGACAAAACCGCTGATATGGCCCAAGATGCCATTTACTGGGAAAATTAAAAGTAAAATAAATGGATAAACAAGTTAATAAGGGCAGGCTGCAATCATGTGGGGAAATATTGAGGGACTTTCGTATACAGCACATGCTTTCTGAGGGCTTATCCATTGAAATGTTGAACCTACTCTCTTGTGTTTTAATGTTCCAACTTCTTTTAATCTTCATATTATTAAACAGAACGTACCTTATGACGTAACTGCATGAAATTTGTGTATCTGTTTGCCAGCAAAAGGGAAAACTAATGATTAATTACAATTGTGTTATGAACATGAAAGGTGTTGGTTTAATTAAATAATCATATCCATTACACAAATACAATTATTTGCAACAAAAGCTTCACTTATCTTAAGAAAATGATGTAAATTTTCCTTATTAATTGATGAAATCGATTTCGTAAACATTTGTCTACATCTTCAGTCATCTCAACGAAGTATCATTGTATTGAAGTTCTAGTATCGTTGACAACGAAGTAGTTTGATGACTGAAGATGTAGACAAATGTTTACGAAATCGATCTCATCAATTAATAAGAAAAATTTACATCATTTTCTTAAGATAAATGAAGTTTTTGTTACAAATAGTTGTATTTGTGTAATATTTATTGCTTCACTGTAGCTAGATTCATTTTTACGTAACCATATCCATGTTGTATAATTTATAAAAACGACCAAGGGTCTAATTTAGCATTTGTTTTCATTCATTAACTAGCAAACATGTATTAAGATACAACTGAGTAGTGTATAAACTATTATTAATTTTCTTAAAGGGTTTATATAAGAAAGAAATATAAAGGACAAGAGTAACATCTCAGCAATTAAATAAATGTACGAAACTTATTAATTTGTATTCTAGTAATCGAATTAAAATTCTCGAAGCATAAATGTTGGAGCAAGCAATGCTAAAAGTGATACGAATAAAAACACTTGGCATTAAAAGGCTGCAAGTAGAATAGTTTTGTATAATTTCTTCCTAACCTTTTTCTTGGAAGAAGCTCTTTTTTTTAACTTTTTCTGAGAAAGATTTTTTCGAAATAATTTGAGAAAATATACTGAAAATGATAATGATTTATTTTACATTTCTGTAAATAGCACGTCAAGTCATTTACATTCTAACAGAAAAAAAATATATTTGTAAAATTTGTAGAAACTGCCAACATAAAAATAAAGTTGTGGAAACGTTGAGTCAGACTGAAAAATTCAATGCCATAGCCGGGATTTGAACCACGGATCTTCTGGTTTCCGTCCAGCCGCACTACCATTGTGCTACTATGGCCAACGTGCCGATATGACATTAAATTCTCCAACTGACTCGTATTTTCCCGGTAAACCACTTAGGAGTTCTCATAAACACATGAGACAACTACCTTAATGGCGACTTACTACATGTAAGTACTTTAAGGCCCGGGCTTTATAGTTAACCACTATTAGGTCAATTAATGGAAATTAATTATTCTTTCACACTGGCCGTGTGTAGGCTAAATTGTGGAAACGTTGAGTCAGACTGAAAAATTCAATGCCATAGCCGGGATTTGAACCACGGATCTTCTGGTTTCCGTTCAGCCGCACTACCATTGTGCTACTATGGCCAACGTGCCGATATGACATTAAATTCTCCAACTGACGTTTCCACAATTTAGCCTACACACGGCCAGTGTGAAAGAATAATTAATTTCCATTAATTAACCTAATAGTGGTTAACTATAAAGCCCGGGCCTTAAAGTACTTACATGTAGTAAGTCGCCATTAAGGTAGTTGTCTCATGTGTTTATGAGAACTCCTAAGTGGTTTACCGGGAAAATACGAGTCAGTTGGAGAATTTAATGTCATATCGGCACGTTGGCCATAGTAGCACAATGGTAGTGCGGCTGGACGGAAACCAGAAGATCCGTGGTTCAAATCCCGGCTATGGCATTGAATTTTTCAGTCTGACTCAACGTTTCCACAATTTAGCCTACACACGGCCAGTGTGAAAGAATAATTAATTTCCATAAAAATAAAGTGTCACTAGAGAGCAGTAGTCACGCATGCCAGGCTTCATTTATAATTAATCCGTTCTAAAATATCACTACTGAAATTTTTAATTTCCAGACCGACGTCACTCTAAATAAGAATACCCTCCTTTGAGATGAGGAGTTAGTAGCACTAATGAAAAGAAAAATAAATACGTTGAAACTTAAAGTTATTGGTGCAATAACTTCGTTAAAGAATGACAAGTATTTAGTCAAATGTTCTTTTCATCACCAGAGCAACGCTTATATTTTGAACAGATTTGTCAAGAGTATAATCAGCTTTGCCAGGCTTGAATACTGCTGAAGACAACAGATCAACGATATTGTAATTCACAGAAAACTTAAAAATCGAAAGGCACCAGTAATAGATGGAATGAATGGAGAACTTATAAAATACAGTGGGATAATGTGCAAATTAAGAATACTACATTTAATTAATAATTGTTGGCAAAAATTTAAAATATCTGAATCATGGTCAGTAGCTCCAATCAAAAGTACATTAAAAAAGGAGATCGCAAAAACTGTGGAAATTATAGAGGGATCAGTTTAATGAACACAAGTTACAAAATATATACTAAAATAATAAATAATAGACTTAAAACTATTACAGAATGCCTTATAGGAGAAGAGCAGAGTGGATTCCGCAAAGGCCGATCCTGTACAGATAACGTATTTGTCCTTAATCAAATAATTGAACAACGAAGGGAAAGAAATTTGGAAACACATATCGCATTCATTGACCTGGAAAAGGCTTTTGATAGAATAAATAGATCAAAACTGTGACAAATATTAGAAAGTAAGGGTTACCCACCACATATTATTAATACAATAAAAGGCATATACACAAATACAGATATAAGAATTGATCCTGGGGATATGTTAACAGAACAAATTTCTACCAATACTGGACTAAGACAAGGGTTTAGCTTATCACCTACTCTTTTTAGTATATATATGGACGATATTATAAATGAATGGAAGATTTTAGTAGACGGAGGAATCAAAACAAAAGAAAATATTTATATTAATACCCTGCTGTTTGCGGATGAACAAATATTGGTTCATCGGAATGTAAATCAAGTGCAAAAATAAATGTATATTCTAAATAATATAGTACAAAAGTATAATTTTAAAATATCAGAAGATTAAACAAAAATCATGGCTTTTAAAGGAAATTATAATGTAAGATCAAAAATTGTTTTAGGAAATAGGATTTTAGAACAAATATCGAGTTTTAAATATTTAGGATGTAAACATAAGTTTTAGAAACAATGCTGATATAGAAGAAAAAGTAAACAAATTCCGAGCAATATGTGGGACAATCCAAAGAACCTTTAGAAACAAAGTGATAAGGGATACAAAAATAAAAATGTATTAGGTAATGGCTATTCCAACTTTACTATATGGAAGCAAAACCTGGAGGCCAACACAAAAGGATTTAAATAAAATACAGACTGCAGAAATGAAATTTTTAAGAAGTGTTAAAGTTTGTACAATATTGGACAAAATAAGAAATGAAGATATTAAAAAGGAATTAGAAATCGAACCAATCCATGACAAAATATCAGAACGAAGGCAACACTGGCATGGACATATATTAAGAATGGAGGATGGAAGATATCCAAATGCAGTACTAAACTATAATCCAAAAGGAAGAAGAGACAGAGGACGACCCAGGAAACGCTGGAGAGATCCTTGAAGACGGAACCGGCGATATGCCCAAACCATGAAGTGAAGAAGAAGAAGAAGAAGAAGAAGAAGAAGAAGAAGAAGAAGAAGAAGAAGAAGAAGAGGAAAACTTAACAATAAGATTCATGAGAAATATACAGAGAGCGTTCTTTGGTTTAACGGTTGTTAACCAGAGTAATATGCTTCTGTGAGGAAAGGATGCATCGTTTATTTATTCATTTTGCTACAATCATATGCAGATAATTTTAGGACGAAAGGCACTTTACTGCTTCCGGAGAGGAAGACTGCAATCAAGTGCCTCAATGTTATGGTTTGTGAAACTTCAACTACTGTTCGGCCGTTCTATCTCCGGCTCTGACATTTCTCGAGAGGGGGAAGCAGGCTGTTGCCAGTTCTTTAGCGGGTATTTCAAGCAGAGGAATAATGCGTATTTTAAATATTTCAATACTACCATATTACACGAACCAGGAGCCATATTATTATAATAGCGATAATAATAGGACTTACGAACATTAATAATCGGAATTCACACACGCAAAATATAAGCAAAGAAAGTTTACCAGCGCAAGCAGCTAAAACCACGTGGCTCAAACAAATTTAACCTGGCAACACAGTGTTGGGTTCGGGAGTCACGCATAGCAGCGACAAAGCTGATTGGCGCTAGCAGACAGTTTTAACTTCCTGACCAGAGCACCGGATGTAGAGATTCCCAGTACTACCAACAGATGCTGTTAGTGTGTGTGAAAGGTGTGAACGAAATATTCGAATAGAGTGGTGTTGTAATAAATATCTTGTATGATGATGAAATTGCAAGTTGTATTTCAGTGTTTTAAAGCTAATATAGTCCTATATTTTCGTTCTAAAGATAATTTTGAGGATATCTTTTCAATTACTCATTACTGTATGTTGGTACTATTAACCTCGCCCCTCCACCTCTTGCAATCGCAAAACGTTAGAGCCGGAGATACAACGGCCGGACTATACTACATGCAAGTAGAGTGGAGAGCACGAACTAACGTGTGCGAGAGTACACTGCGCAGTAGCACTTATTTGAGTGATGTGATCTATCAACCAATGAATAATCAGTCATTGCTCTGACTGGCACGTTAGCTATAATCGTTGGTACTTAGTCTACTGAGAGAAGAAAGGCGTAGAGCGAGTGCTGTAGTATTGTGCCCGTCCGCCTTCGTTCATTCTACCGACTCCAGTACAATCTGTTTATCATTAGCGAAATAATTAATGGCATAAGGTATCGAGTTAATGGAATGCTCACCTCCTCCAATCGTTGAGCGCTCTCTTGGACGTCACCACTGCTTAAACTTCGGGCAAGGTGAGTTTGTTGATACGTTGAGAGAGTTTGCTCCGATTTGCGCCTGCGCATCGGTACCGTCTGCACTTTACGGAAGTCCCATTGTCCTTGCTTCCAGGTTTTGTCGAGGGAACCGTGCAGTCCATGGATGAATATGACGTCTGCCCGGATCTCGTTGGGGGTGGGATCCACAAGCACATCACATTTCACACACTTCTCTGGGGCAGTATTCTTACACATAGATTCCTCTTTCCTTCCTTTTATAGCCCTCAGGATGGGCTGCATCTTTGACGAGGGCAACACGATCGTCCCTATTTTGGAAAAAAGAATGTTTAAAGAGAAACATTTGTACATTTATGCACTGTTTTAACCTTTAGAATTAACCTTTACAGAATCAACAGCAACCACCAAGAAGGGTAGGTTGAGATCCCAAGCAGTAAATATTGGTCTAAGAAGAGAGATGAAAAATATATTGAAGATGTGGTAAGGATTTTTTTTTTTTTTTTTTTTTTTTTTTTTTTTTTTAGTTAATGGTACCATGGTACTAAGAAAATACCGTTTTAATATGCCACCTTTTGAGACCTCTTTTTCGGAAACATTTACTTGAAACTACTCGGAAACAAAAACAATGCAATTATACTTAAAGGAAGAGCAGGAAAGTTTGTTTGAAAATGGTGAAGGAATCATCACCAACGTTAAGTACAGGCAAAGGTCAACACTGCTTAACGTTGTTGAGTCAAGTACGCTTACCTGCAGAGATGGAGAACAAGACCGGTAGTACTTGTCGCCGCATGCAGTTGAGCAGGTTGCGTTGGTTACGTAGCCAGGTGTAATAGAGGGCGATGCACATGGGCAACACTAGCCCCATTACAACAGAGAGGTAGCTTGTGACGAACCTCATCTTCCTGAAACAAAATACACCTAAGAGTTAAACCACAGAAAGAATGTACAATGAAAATATAAGAACAGAATTAAATATAAGTTCAGTAAATGATAAACTCAAGGAACATAAGGAGAAAGAAAGCAGCACGTTGTAAGAATAGAGCAAACTAGAATACTTGAACCAGCATATGATTACACACCAAAGGTTGAAAAACCAATTAAGGAAGACTAATGAGAAGATGGAAAAACTCTTGAAAGGAGAACAGGCAATTCACCTAATCTCTTGTTTCATATAACCATGCCCCGCTGACATGTATCACTCCGGTGCAACAACCTTCCCCCTCACCCTAAATGGCTAATGCTTTCGCGCCATAGGCCATAGGCGGTGCCATCCCGTCACATTTATAACCTGCAGTAAACGTCGTAATAATTGCCAGGAAGATAGATAAAATCATAAAAATAAGAATATAAAAGCATGCAAAATTACAAGTTTATAATGAAATTGAGCCAGTTGGAACTGAATGAATGTGCAATGAAACTGAAACAAGTTTATAATGAAAGGCCTTCGGCCTTTTCCACTGGGAATTTTTTAAACCAGTACACATACCTTGCACACATGCCTGCCTTTCAGTCTTAAAAGTCGTTTCACGCCATACTTGTGTGTCTTCATTCACCCAAGTCTCGTCAAGGTAGTATATTTTGCGACTTGTATCTCGGTACAGTTTGATTGTATTTAAATAACGTCTTCGCCACACAGCAATATCGCCCCTGGAGTGGGCCACGCCGTGGCTCAGTGGTTAGACCGCTTGGCTCTCACCAAGGCGGCCCGGGTTTGATCCCAGGCGACCGCAAAGTGAGATTTGTGGTGGACAACACGGCGTTGGGGCGGGTTTTCTCCGGGACCTCCGGTTTACCCCGCCATCTCATTCCACCGATGCTCCATCTTCATCTCATGCATTATCAGTGTCACCGCCTGCGGTGCCGTATGTAGTAAAGGCGGGCGTTAAACACTACACACACACGCCCCTGGAGTGGTATGTTTTCCTGTTGTCTCAATTTCATGTCGCGATGTTCCTGCGCATCTAACACTCACAACTGTAAGTTCAGAGCACAGCTGTTCGATTTCTCTCACTGACAAAAACTGCTTCTTCTCTGTGAGTGTATTAAACACATGCAACACAATTCTTTTCTCGCCGCTTTGTAAATTTTTCCCTTGCGATGCTTCAGCGAAAAACTGGCGGTAGACTCTGCCATTATACATATAAATACACGCGCAATAAACGATCAATAAAATAATTTACCTCTCGCATTCGGCCCAGCACAGCTTCGAATGGTGATATATGACTAAACCAGTTCAAAACAAGGTCGTGATAAGTCATATAAACAAATATGTCATCACTACCGCTGAAGCACGTGCTGTCGTGCCATGTGAAAGGGTGGCTTAGAGCAAAGGAACCTCCTCTTTACTTCGTTTAAGAATTAACATGCAGTTCAGATAAATCAGCTCTGTTGCGTAATATATTTAATTCAAACAGTCACGAAAATATAAATTTGACAATTCTCTTCTAACATATAAAGATATATCACCATGTTAAATAACGAACTAATTTTTACCGCATAACAGTCTATACACAACAGCAGCCAATGAGAGGTGATAAGGTCATGTGACCGTTAAGAGATACGCGGCAAGCTTATGTGAAACAAGGATTAGTCCATGAATTGAGGGGGGGAGCAGCTACCAGAAACAAAGTTCGATTCCAAAAACATCGAAATATTCGATAACAATGGGAACATTCACAATGTACGCTTTGGAAAAGTAGAGTCAAAATGAAAAATGCAATTTGAATCCCATTGAAGTTTTTAGTCTGACTATAACTTTCCATACTTTTACCTATAGATAATGCCAGAGGTTTTACTTCCATTAGACGTGGACCCATAGGACCAAGGACCCGAGCCTCCTTCGAAGAGGGAGTTACCGAACTGTCCCAAAAGGGCGCCCGGCGCCTCCGTGGGGCTTTCCATAGGGCAAGACCTAGAGATAAACAAGCCCCCCATCTGGTCCTATGGACTCAAGACGGGATGGAAGTGGATACGCCACTTACGCGCGCCAACACCAAAATGGGAAGGCTACCGATATGACCTCGGTGGGGCCGCCTGCTGATCTAGCACACCTTCTACTAGCCAGCATAGCTAGTACGCGGGACTGTATGGCTTCCCTCAACCCCGTCCGGAGACGTACCCAATCTCCCACGGGTATCGGGAACCACTGCCCCCTCGAGTCCAACCCAATCCGAACAACTCCCTATCAGGGAGGGGCTCGAATGTTCGGCCCGAGGTTCCTCTAGTAACGTCAGAGGTACCACGAGTGCTAGGGGTCCAGAGCGCCCGCACCACGGCAGCTGAAGGGGACGGATCCTCTCCCCTACGGGAACTTTTACCTACACACGGCTAGAGTGAAAGAGCAATTATTTTTTCCAATATACGCTTTAATACCACTCTGGCTTCATTTCAGTGCTTCAGCATAGCAGCCGAGAGGTAAAACGCATGCGTCTTGTAAGTAGACCCATATTGACTTCTTTGTTGTGCATATTTCTGTTTATTACTGTTACTTCTTGCAGAAGATAAATAATAATATTTTAAATACATTCATTTATAAAAACTCAAATAACATATTCTTATCCTTTTTCAAAATAAATGCCTTAATAATACCCTGGCTTGATAACTGGCGTATTTCGCTCAACCAGCAAAAATATGAGACAATGATCTTTATATAATGTAGACCGGACTATCCTCCACCAGTAACACTCCCAGTGAAATCTATACCCTGGAAAACTGAGACTGAAAAGTTAAATACCTCAGCATACTCATGGATCGACGACCCACATGGAAACTATATATATAAGTAGCAAACTCAAACAAGCTCGAGCAAGACTGGCTAAGCTCTACCCTCTTCTCAACAAAAGATCTTCACTCAAATTAAAAAACTACACACTACTCTACACGACTTTATTAAGACCACTCCTACTATATGCCTGACCAGTCTGAGGAGGGACCAGTCCTTCTGAAATCAAACGTATCCAGACATTTCAAAACAAATTATTAGGTACGAATCTCAACAAATTCACCATGGTTTGTCAGAAATAGTCAACTACATAGAGAAACTGGGGCCCAATGGGGCTTTCCTCATTTCAGTGTTATTCATTGTATCATGTATGTAAATCATGTCTATGATCAATGATCTGTAGAGCGCGCATGCGCTGATTGATCAATAAATGAGTTAAAAAAATAAATGCAATGTTATTAGAAAATTGACTTAATATAGATTGTGTAAACAACTTGGGCTCATTCATCTGTTATGAATGGTGCTGGACTATTATGCGAAGTATCCTCTCGTGAAAATTTCACTTGGCATTCGGTCTCATCCATGTCCCGCAGAATGAGGACATAATAGAAGCAGATGGTTTATACAGCTGATACTAAATTAATTTCCATTTTTATTTGATTTTACATATAAGAATAAAATATGCATTTATTTAATTTACTTTAAAAACAGAGTGGTGTTTCAGTTTTTATGTGTGAGCATAAATGGAATAAATTCAAGTAAACCTTAGCTTTTGGAAGTTATATTGCAATAAAAAAAATCAAAATGAGTTTGAGATTCCATGCTTTGTAGGTCTAGCTCCTATATACTTGAATAATCTCTCGGCTATCAGTGCACGTTTAGTATCGAGACTCAATTATGAGTCAATTATGGGACTCAATTTTCCGCACAACATTACAGTATGCCAAGAAAGGAAGGATTTCCTATGTGAATATGAACGAAACATATGAAACAATACACAATCTGTGAGTATTATTATTATTATTATTATTATTATTATTATTATTATTATTATTATTATTATTATTATTATTATTATTATTATTATTATTATTATTATTATTATTATTATTATTATTATTATTATTATTATTATTATTATTATTATTATTATTATTATTATTATTATTATTATTATTATTATTATTATTATTATTATTATTATTATTATTATTATTATTATTATTATTATTATTATTATTATTATTATTATTATTATTATTATTATTATTATTATTATTATTATTATTATTATTATTATTATTATTATTATTATTTAATATGAGTGAATGAATGAGTGAATGTAGCGCCCGCTTTTACTACATGAGGCACCGCAGGCGGCAACACTGATGATACATGAAATTAAAATGGAGCACCGGTGGAATGAGATGACGGGGAAAACCGGAGTTCCCGAGGAAAACCCGCTCCAGCGCCGGGTCGCCTGGGATCGAACCCAAGTGAGAGCCAAACGTCTAACCACTCGACGATGAATTATATTCATCACCAGGATTACCAAGAGAAACTTTGGCCAAATATTTTAATATTTCGAATCCAAACTTGCAGCATGATTAGTATGAACATTGATCTAATTAATGGCGATAGCAGCTTATTAGTAGCACCAGGCATAGGAATTTCTAAGCATTAAAGGCACGACGAAACACAGTCAAAGGCAGGGACGTCAAAGCTAACAAACCACCCCACAGCCGTCATACAGTCTATTAGCATTTACAGACAGTGCTCATCAGACTTATTTTACCTGCCTGTTAGATATGTTTACATGATCTATATTGATATAATAAGGTTTGAGAGCTGATAACTTGAAGCCAATTACTTTACAACTCCTGTACTTAGTTATCGTTATCAGCAGATGAGGATCACTACCTGCCTTTAACTGTAAAAAATAAATCATACAAAGTGTTGAACAGATCAATTTGCATTAGTAACCTAATTGATACGCTGCATATATTTATTCTTTCATATCCAATTACATATGTTATTCAGTAGCACACACTGGTAGTGATATCCCAATTATTTATGATTAATATTACCAAGAAATGTACGTTTTCTAGCAGTAAAAGATATTGTCATAACGATGTCCACGGTTCACACTAGATAGAAATAATTACAAAATACCATACACATATACACAAAAACAAAATTTATTTTTCTGCGATCAAAGACTACCTTACCAAGCATTTCATTGCGAATTTTAACTTCTCTATAGTTATTACGTTGTTCTAATCCTTGTTTCACATAAGCTTGCCCCGTATCTCTTAACAGTCACGTGACCTTATTCCCTCTCTTTGGCTGCTATTGCAGTATAGACTGTTGTGCGGTAAAAATTAGTTCGTTATTTAACATGGTGATATATCTTTATATATTGGAAGTGAATTGTAAAATTTATAATCCGTAACCTTTTTAATGAAATATGTTACGCAACAGAGTTGATTTATCTGAAATGCATGTTAATTCTTAAACGAAGTAAAGAGGAGGTTTCTTTGCTCTCAAGTAAATGACACGATAGCATATGATTTAGCGGTAGTGATAACATATTTCTTTATATGAGTTTTATCACTGACCTTGTTTTGAACTGGATTAGTCATATATCGCCATTCGAAGGTGTGTTGTGTCGAGTGCAAGAGCTAAATTATTTTAATGATCGTGTATTGCGCGTGTACTTATTATATGTATAATGGCAGAGTCTACCGCCAAGTAGGGAAAACTACAAAGCGGCGAAAGAAGAATTGTGTTGCATGTGTTTAATGCACTCACAGAGAAGAATCCGTCCTTGTCAGTGAGAGAAGTCGAACAGCTCTGCTCTGAACTTACAGGTGTGAGTATTAGATGCGTAGGAACATCGCGACATGAAATTGAGACAACAGGAAAACTTACCACTCCAAGGGCAATATTGCTGTGTGGCGAAGACGTTATTTAAGGACAATCAGATTGTACCGGGATACAAATCACAAAATATCCTACCTTGACGAGACTTGGGTGAATGAAGGTCACACGACAAGAATGGCGTGACACGACTTTTAAGACTGAAAGACAAGCATTTTTGTAAGGAATATGTGCTGGTTTTAAAATATCCCAGTGGAAAAGGCCGAAGGCTTTTCATTATAAACTTGTTTCAGTTTCATTGCTCATTCATTCAGTTTCAACTTGCTCAGTTTCATTATAAACTTCATTACTTTTGCATGCCCTCATATTCTTATTTGTATGATTTTATCTATCTTCCTGGCAATTATTATGACGTTTACTGTAGTTTTAAATGTGACGGGAAGGCACCGCCTATGGCCCATGGCGCGAAAGCATTAGCCAATTGGGATGAGGGGGAAGGTAGTTGCACGCGGAGTGATACATGTCAGCGGGGCAAGGTTATATGAAACAGAGATTAGTTATGTTACTTGATTTGTGTAATGTTGTATTCATAAGTTTACATTGCATTGTAAATTATGTGTGGTCGCATGTCAACCATACTGTTGTATGACCTAAAATAAATGCAAAAAAAGAACGATTTTAGGTGCTGCAAAATGAAATACAGATGTGACCCGGTGATCTGCTTCTCAGAGACTGAAACACGATCCTTTCCGGTCTATCAGAATGTCCGGTCACAATTCACGTGCTGGTTTCACGTGGACATTCGATGCCATACATACATATATGCACACATGCATAGCCAATAAAAGTGACAGAAGGTCTGCAAACCATAATCTCATATTACAGACTCGAGTTTCTCGACAAACGAGCAAGTGTCCAGTATGGCAGCAAACTGCACGTGAGCGTAATGCAAGTGGAATTTTACTACATTTTTATTGCACTGGTCTTAGAGCGTATCAGTGTCATATATCTTGATGGTATAGAATTTGTTAAGCCTACTTTTTAGAGTTTCTGATATTCAAAAATAAAGAAAGAGCTAGTAAAGAAATACGTGAAGAGGAGTAAACAGCCTTTCTGCTTGCTGTTTGCCCATAATATTTAAATAAGTAATACTTTTAGGTGTCGGATTTTTCGATCCTTTACATTTTGCTCTGATGTGAATCTGGAATTGGAATAATCGCCAAGGGAGGTGAACCTAATTACACGTGTTTCACTAGATTGCACGCAATGATTTCAGTAATTATCATCGTCATCGTCATCGTCGGCCATGCCGTGGCTCAGTGGTTAGACCGCTTGGCTCTCACCAAGGCGGCCCGGGTTCGATCCCAGGTGACCGCAAAGTGAGATTTGTGGTGGACAACATGGCGTTGGGGCGGGTTTTCTCCGGGACCTCCGGTTTCCCCCGCCATCTCATTCCACCGGTGCTCCATCTTCATCTCATGTATCATCAGTGTCACCGCCTGCGGTGCCGTATGTAGTAAAAGCGGGCGTTAAACACTACACATTTCATTTCATTTATCGTCATCGTCATCGTCGTCGTCATCGTCATCGTTTATTATTATTATTATTATTATTATTATTATTATTATTATTATTATTATTATTATTATTATTATTATTATTATTATTATTATTATTATTATTATTATTATTATTATTATTATTATTATTATTATTATTATTATTATTATTATTATTATTATTATTATTATTATTATTATTATTATTATTATTATTATTATTATTATTATTATTATTATTATTATTATTATTATTATTATTATTTACTGCGCTCGATTTATGCAGGGGTATTACAGAAACTAAAGCAAATTATATTTTATATGGAAGGGTTAGGCCTAGCGGGTGCGGTTATAAAGGAAGTTGCCCAAAGTGAACTGAGAGGAATGTCAAGGATTGTCAAGGTATGATTATGAAAAAACCCGTGGCACGACAATCCATATCGGATCAGAACCTGCCAACCTGACTGCCGGCCTCACGCCCACATACGCAAGGTAGAGGTGTTCGATCATCCAACCGATACGGGGAGGAGATGTGATCAGCATCTCGACACCCCCAGCCGGAATGGCTTTCGTGACCAGGTCACTTACCTATCCCAAGCTCCTCAATTTCCTCACGATGAGTGGGCACCGGTCCTATACCCGGGACTTAAAATCTGCAACCCCAAGGGTGGGATCGAACAAGAGCTGCATTTCGTGGCGGGGAGCCAAAGCCTTAGCCCACTACGCCACAGTATAAAAGGGACTCTTAAATATTCATTTAGAACTTTGAATTTAGAGACCAGACCTTGTTTGGAACAAGAGAAGAGCTTAAGGAATTCTGAATGGTCTTAGAAATAACGTAAGAGACTAATGGGTTGGGGAAAATTGCAGAGAAGAACAAATGGAGATGCCTTTTGGAAATTAGCAAGGATATTTAATGCAAAAACTACTGAGCATATAGATGAAACAAGATAGCTAATATTCTAAATTTCGATGCAGAATGCTTAGGTAGGTGAAAAGGTTACGGTAAAGGTACCCCATGAGGCCTTAGGCGACAATGTGGAGGCGACGGGTGGTTATAGACATCGGCATACAAGGCCTATGAAGCTGTCAGCCCCACTCCAAGGAATTTCCCTGGTACTCATTACTGGTTTTTTTTCCCCAATGTTAAGTCATATCGGACGATGAATGAAACGGGTCAGATGATATTCAAATAAGTCCGGGGTCCATGGAGCTTAGAGCTACCCGATATTCGTCTTTCAGGATAAGGGAAATCCCGGAAAAACCTTACCCAGTTAACTCGCCCTAACCGAGATTCGAACTCTGTACTTCTTGAACGTCATTACTGTTAGAGGCGGAGTGAACCCCAGGGCCATAGTGTGACCAGAAGGATTATACGAGGGAATACATTCCAATGGTACATCGGAAATCGAACCCGCAACCTCCTGGCTTGCAGTCTAGTGCCATAACCACTACCGCGAACGCCCAGTTTGGTTAGAAAGTGTATCAATAAAGTAAATAATGAACAAAGAGAGACATGGAATCCCATGGAATCAGTGCACTATTTCTGGAGAGAATGAAGATACTGAAGATAAACTATTTGAGCGCAGAGGTACTAATGTGTGGAGAAAGTAGCTGAGTCAGAAATGGTAAATTAGATAAAATCATGTATTTATGGTAAGTTAATACTTGTGAATGTGTCCACTTTCTTAGTCAGTCATATTGAAATTTACAAAATATAACTTTCTTTTACTAATTATAGTTGCTGCTACTGATATGAAGAGCTATCAGTCGCAGCCGAAAGTACAGCGAGAGTGTTACGGCCACGCCACTGAAGATGTTCGACACAGTTTCGAACGAAACGTCTGGAAGACTATTTTCCAATAGACCACGGCCTACAAGCCCGGATAATCATTATCTACCACAAGTATTAAGTTACTATAAATAAATGACAAAGACTTAAACCTTTCCCATTCTTCTAATTATTGTACAGTAAAGAACTTAGCGATAATATCATGCAAGAAATCACAAGAATTCCTGCTGCTTTGCTTAGGAGAATGAGAGAGAACATTTTTGTGGTGAATGAGAGCAGAAGCCTATTTCCAGTACCTTCGAGTGCGTCTCTGTCGCTAATATTTCCCCGGGCACGCTCGGCTATCGCGCAATTGGAGATAACCCGCCATACGGTTACCACATGTTTTAAAGACATTATGTTTGTATCCAAATATATCATTAGTTACGAGAAACACACATAAATAAAAATATCTCATATAAATTATTTAAAAATTAAAAATGCTTAGTCCCTGATACGGATTAGATATAAAAACGATGCTAAGGGTATCATCGTCAGGATAAGATTCTTTGCCATTATAGTTAAAGCATGAAAATGTCTGTTATTTGTTAGTCTGTCATACCTGAATCATAAGTATGTATTACAGAAAGCTTGCAGATATTTATCTGCACTATCACAAGATGACCTAAGCGAAGTCAAACAAGCGGCATATCAAAGAATATAAACACAAAAAAGAGACAGTAAATAGATTCAATGAGCAAATCACAAAGGGAGAGCACATGATGTTATTGTCACTAGTGAAGTAGAAGAGAAAAAATGAGAAAGATTTTGTATTGCTGCCAACTCCCACAAGGTGAGGGGTACACGTGTGCAAAATGTCTGTCTGTCTGTCTGACCTCGAGAGAGTCCATTCATGTGTAGCGTCAACGGTAATTCCTGCACCGCGACGCTACATTGCCTTTTGCTTGTTCCTGGGTTTATGATGATTAAAACAAATATCGAGGTGTTAATTACAAACATTGGGAACTGCTCCAACAACTGCAGGTACGCTGCCAAAAGGCAATTCATTTAGTCTAATGTCACACTACCGTGTTTACATGTACTTGCCTCATTTTTAGCGCAAGCACAATCTCCGTAGCAGACGGGCAATTAAATTAGGAATGGACCTTTCTTCTTCAAATATAGTACTAGCAGACGGTCTGACGAGAAGCTATAATCTGGTCAAACTGTTTAAACGTATGGGACGGGACAAAAGAGAGACAGAAATACTTTAATGCAACAGAGGAACCATCTGTATAACACTCATGAATTTCTCTCTACCAACCAGTAGTTTAAGAGCGTTCCGTTAAAGTATATCTGCCTCTCTCGTTATCAGCTCCTATATGTTTATAACAGGATCATTCTAGTTTGAGACAGATTTATAGTACGCTTTCAGATGTGGGTAGAATCACACAAAAAGAGTGCAATGAAGCAGAAACAAATGTCTCTTCCAACAATTTAAATTATATTTTATGTTCCACGTAATGCATATTATGTCTGTGTTATTGATATGCAAAGTATTTCGGAAACTCATGCTATATATTTGCTTAATTTAACTATATATTAAGTACATAATACGGTATTTCCAAATAATAAGTGTCAGTGATGAAACTTGGAATCATCGCATTAACAGTCCATGCCGCATCAGTGAATCTTCACATTGTTTGGTCATAGCCGTTTTCTTCGGTGTAAAGATGACTGTTAAAAGGTTGTTGTTTCTCCACCTTTAGTTGCAATTGTCATATCGGCAGCCGTTTTTTTGTGGGGGGGGGGGGACATACCGCCTATTGGCGATGATTTTAACTCGTAGACGTTGGGTTGCTGGTACTTTGCATCTGTTTTTAATTATTAGATCACGCACACATTGGCACTCTCATTCATACAGATGGGAAATCACCTTGGTTGGAGAAAACTCCGCACACCCCTCCGGGAATCGTATCCGGGACCCTTTGCATGGCAGACAGTTGGTCTACCGATAGAGCTACGGGGCCAGCAAAAGGTTCTTGTAATTAAGTTCAAGTTGGTGTTTATATTTACACTTCTGCTATAGTTGGTTTATTATTTTTTTAATTGGCACCTCTTAAAATTTATAAAACTGTCCCTAATTTACACAAAGAAGGTATTCCAAAAGTTCAACTGTTAACAGTTTTAGAAATTCAGTTGCGAAAATATTCCTGCTGGTTGTCAAACAGTCTTGAGTTGAAACTTAAAACTTAAGATTATACGAAATTGCATCTAAAATGATAAAAAACACTCAAAATTACCCTTCACTTGGAAGATGCTTAAAATATTTTGAGTTTCTCAGAAACTACTCTAATGATTTTGGTTACATACTCTATGTTTATGATGTTTTTAAGTCAAATGAAATGTATCTTCGATTTTCTAGCAATGTCCTTAGAAATCCCCTGAATGTGTTATGCACAATTGGTAATACGTGGGAGATAGACAAAATCTTACTACAAAAAAAATGTAGAACTTAAAATATAAGTAAATGTTTTTGTAGTCAACCATTTCCCAGACATTTTTGGTTATTTTTTTTGGAATTTTCTAATGCTTATAGATTGTTCATGTTTAGTTTGTACATTACTTTGTATGTTCATTTGTGAGAAATTAACATGAACACGAGATATTCTTATTCACTAATATTGCTTTTAAGTATTTACTCTCGAGCCATAAATAGACCAAAACGTGTCTTCATGATGGTATCCGAGCTAAATATTCAGGTTAATTAGTATAATTCTAACGGAGTTGACTAACAGGAAAGCTGTAAATCGTTAATTTTACCAAAAAAACACGAATCTAGTTTTGTTTTGATAACTTTCCAGATAGGTTGTAGTATAATCTTGAATAATGATCAGATTTATCAAAAAATAAATAAGAGATAAAATACCACGATGTTTATTTGTAGATAGATATGCTTCTAATGGCAAAGAAAATATTTGCCCTTGAACGGCCAGATAACATGTTTGATAACATGCTCATTAGATGTATTTCGGTGGCCTTTCAGTGATAACTTAAAAAATCCTGAAACGATGACTCCCGCTTTCTCCCTTCTGTAACACGACGTGTCCCTCTTTCTTCTTTGATCAAGTGGGTCATAGGTCAGCTATGTATACATCAAATTTCTCTTCAGCGCTACTTGCCTAATAGATTTTACACAGTACAAAGTACCAGTACAGTGTTTAAGAAAG
Organism: Mantis religiosa; assembly: GCA_030765055.1. Lineage (NCBI taxonomy): Eukaryota > Metazoa > Arthropoda > Insecta > Mantodea > Mantidae > Mantis > Mantis religiosa. The sequence continues at coordinate 98,372,904 of CM060957.1, forward strand.
GGACGGTTTGACACTTAAAAAAAAAAAAAAAAACCTTTTCTATAACCACAGAATCTAGTTGTTTTAATATATTCATCAACTGTTAATTATTTTATCTATTAGTACTTACTGTAACAAAAAATTTTAACAAAATATTCCATAAGGTCATTTCACTTGAAATACGCGTAAAGCAGCAGTTTTTTTAAAAAAAATGTATCGTATATGTTTGTATATCTCTGTGAATAGCATAACGCAAATTTGATTAAATACTAAACTTGATATTTAAGGCAAGGCTACACTGAAAATTCCAAATTCTATAATAATAAACCTATAATTATGAAAATTTAGCCACATCATTTGAGTATCATTTTAAACTTGCATGCAAATTTTTATGTTGCTACACCAAATAGTTCATTAATCATTAATTATTTTATGCGAAAATATTGTAAAAATTAAAAATGTTTTACGCGTCAAAAATTTTAAAATTTCAAGTTGAATCTTTGTTTTTGGCTAGTACAGAGCAATTTTAAAAGATCCACATTCTTATTTTTTGGAATACTCTTGTAGCATTTGTTATAAAATATTTTCCACGTGTTAGCTCTCAAAATTTTGAAAATATTAACTTATTTTATTACTTAACACCGTATAATTTTCAAAACATGAGCACTAATAAAAATAGGGGAATGTAAAGTTTCTTATTTACATATTATTGAGCTATTATTGTAAGTTTCACCAAGTTTAATGGAAAACTTTGACGCGTGAGGCATTTTGTATACTGAAAAGTGTTAGAAACAAGTTTCTCAGAAAATCAAATTTAAAGTCATGATTGTTACTTTTAACGATTGTTAAAGGTCTCTTTAAATTGTTACGTGATGGCCTAAAGTGGCGCAAATGATAAAAATAACATGCCATCTATTACTACAAACCCTAAGCTACCAAAAATGCCAAAGAAAGAAAACTCCATGATTTTCAACATTTTCGGCGAATTTTCAGTGTAGCCTTGCCTTAAGACAGCATCATCCAATGGCGTGACATGAAGTTTTTGTTTTAAAAAATGTCCAAATTATCCTTTATATGAACGACTTTTTTTTAAAAAAAAGTTTGATTTTCTCAATATGACTAGAAGGTGAGAAGGGAAGATATAATTAAGAAGGCAGATGTGAACATTATAACATTTCGAGTTATAAATTGAATTTTAATTCATTTGGGAAAATAATTTTATAATAAAAAAACTAAAATTTGTAATTAAATACTTAAAATAACGATTTTAATTAAACTACTTAAGGTACTTTCATGACAAATGAAAGTATATCTTTAATTTTCTGAGAATAGGCGCTGAAGTTCTCTTCATCAATCTTTTGCATGTCTATGTAGTAAGCCGGAATAAATAGACAAAATCTTATTGCACAAAAAAGTATGCCTCGTTAAAGCGCACAATTTATATCAAATGGATTTTTTTGGCCTACAGCATGGCTTGCGTATTCCCCTATAAAGCATTGTACTACAAGAATATATACGTAAGACAACTTCTGCAAACGTTCGTCTAGACAGGTGTAAGCCTGTTACTTGCAGGTGATGAATGTGTTTTGTTTTACACTGATACAGTTTTATTATTTGCGGTACAAACCCGACAACAGTCCAGTTTCTCTATTAATTTATTGTACCATTTTTTTTTCTTTTAAACCGATTACGAAACCGGGAAAAAATTCGATAAGATGGCAATATCTTCACTTTCCTATATCTCTACAATTTTTCCCTGTGCACAGAGTTTTGTGGACGATTTTGGTGCCTGCCAACCGAGGCCGTGTTTCTCATGCGGATGTTGAAGAGCTGTATTTTAGAATAAATTACCATTGTTGTTGATAGCCGTTTCAGCCTCCTCATTGGTATTGATGCTACTCATGAATATCTTCCTTCTGCACTTTCTTCTTCTTCTTTTTATGCTTAAGAAGTATCCATATTTAATGTCTGGACTCAATACTGTTAACATTCCTCTGTTTTTATTTATTTATTTTTTTTACCCACTTTCCTCTTTTATAAATTTACAATATCAGTGTTCTGTTAACTTAACTCTTTGTATAAGTGTGTTAAGTAATCATTTTAAATGTCTCTAAGGAAAGGAAGACTGTTGAACAAGTGCACCCTAAGTTTAATTTTTTTTTTCTTTAAATGACGGAAACGGGTACAGAGTAAGGCGCATAGAGAATTTCTGGTTTAATTAGCTTGTACTATAGGCGATAGGAAGGGTTCTATTTAGCTAAATGGGTTTCAGATCTGCATTTGGTTCCATTGAAAAAATGTATGGCTCTAGAGATCGCAAGGTTTTCTTCAGTATATAGGTCCATCTCTGCTCCTTTAAAAATATACGGAAGTGCTTTCCTAGCACCGTGTCTCCTCGCCGTACTTTAAACAGCCAATGTAATGTATAAGAAACCAACCCCACTTCAAAATTATGACATTTTGTCTCTTTGAAGTGAAACTCCAGTTGTACCAATATTCGCCCACTCTCATAATTTCCCATATTCTGTTTGCATTTTGTTAACATTTTGAGATTTATGTAGTGACTGATCTTTTGTGTGACTAAGCCAGTGATGCAAAAACTGTGTAACTATGCAGGAAGACAATTAAACCACATACATATATAAATATCACAGTTAAGCTGATTTTGGTTCCATAGTTAAAATTACTAAAATTTCAGCAGACCTAATAGGAAAGTTAGAAAAAATTGTTTAGACACCGGCCAATATCATGAGCCGAGTATTTCGGATTATTACAGGTTTAATTTGAAATAACTTTCTACTAGAAACATGGAACTCGGAGATGAGATCCATAATAACTTGTTACAAGAGAATGCGTCCATGCAATCTCAGCATAAAAGTAATTTTGTCAAAATATATCGGATTAATTCTGAGTCAAGCCTTAACGTTTACAATTTTCATTAGTCTGTCAGCCATTCACTCATTTTTATCTACTGAGGTAGTTACTAATCACTGCCTCACACTATTGCACTGTACTTTTCAACAGGTTCTTAGGTTTTTTGTATACAGGATTTGCCATATCATTAATCATATGTTTAAATTTAGTTCCGCCAGGCAATGAACAAATTTGATCATCGATTAAAACGTCACTGACAGATAGTTTTCCCTCTTCTCTAACACGTTTGTTACGAAATGCAGCTGTTTCTAAGCAAAAAGCTTTGTAACTGAAAAGGACATGTCACTAAAAGCTGTTATCGGCTTGCTTGTATTATTACTAAAAGAGAGATTTTCCCCTCTGAGGGAATCCTTTACATGCTTTAGATTGCTGTCACGATTTTATTAGGAGTTCATTGTTACGACTCCCGGCTTATTGCCAATTGGGCTTAGAGCCAATTATGAAGCATAGCACAGTCTCGTAGGAGGTCAGGTCTATCACGTGCTGGACTTTACCCATTCAAGCACCTCTCCAGGTGATCTTACTCATCCACGTGGTACAAAACACACCGGAAAGATAGAAACAAAATTATATAATAGCGGCTTTTCAATTTAATGGGGATTGCAAGTTTAATATAGGTAATGGAACGACCACCACAACTATCAACTTCTGGATTATCCATTTCGTTCTTCATTAATTGCCAGAGATCGTCTTTCCAATGCTGTCTAGTCTGGATTTTTTATATCTTAAACATATGGCATTTTAATAAAAATCATTGGAGTAATTTTTGAGAAAGTAAAAAAAAAAAAAAAAAAAAAAAAAAAATCCTAAAAACTCGAGTATAACAAGTAATTAAAAACCTAAATTGTAACGTTAGATCTTTTTCGTTCAATTTTCGCGTATTGGTCGCCTTGACAAAGGAAATCCTGCATTTTAAAGTCTATGCTACAAAGGATATTCTCTGAGTTCATATGAAATCACTTTATCGCTGTGTCTTATCAGGACATAAATCTTTACATACGTCATTCAAAAACCCGACTTTGAACTTTAAAAGGCCAAAGAGCGAGAGGGAAGAGAAAATAATGTATCTCAGTTCACGAAACAATGAGAGTCACTTTAGTTCCCCGCTTCATCTCAAATCTTATCAGAACAGGTAAACGCACACGTTCTCAACCTGCCTCAATGTTTCTCGGTCCAAGCCGTAGCCTACATTTTATTGCTAAGAAAATTTACCTTATTGATGGAAGCTTTGTTGCTAAGGAAAGCTTTGCAAATGACTCGGTTCACATGCTTTAACACCACATCTGACATCGCAAGTAGGAATTCAAAGCAGTAAAGCGAAACCAGCCCCTATCAGTGAATTACTCCGCGAGGAAACTCTTCTGATATCTCGGAGTGGCTAAAGTTAGATATAAATGGTTTTGTACTGAATGGGAGCGTGATAGCAATGAACTCTTCTCCAGCCAAAGAAGTATACGGTCACGCGTCCCACTACAAAGTTGATATAAACCTACCAACAAATTTTCATTATCTAACAGCTCTACCAGCACTTTTAAATGTTTTAAAGTTCACCAAACATGGTCTCCGATGAATGTCAACCACGAAATATCTTGAAACTGTACTGTCACTTCGTATCTGTATGCTTAATTAGTCTGTCGAAATTCTTAAAAACGTAACCGATTATATGACAGGATATAAACAAATAACAAATTACTTGTATGATTGATATGTTTTAAGTGTAGGTGTATTAATTTACTGAGCTGGATTTAACTAAATGAGGGCTCGCATTCTGAGGTCTCGGGTTCCATGTCTCTCTGACCTTGTGTTTTCCTGGTTTTCCCTGGCCGGTAAGGTGAATGGTGGTATGTTTTTATTCTACAATGAAACTCTTAATTTTCTTCCATTGTTTCCTTGATATGTTCAGTTTGCTTCCAACTTTCGCGGTGTGAAGCAGTACCGGGCAAATAGGGCGGATGCTTGCTGCAAGGATGGAATAGGTATTCACAGTGAACGCCAGAACGCCTGGTGTAAGTGCTGGTCGTCACCCTCTCTTGAGAAAATCCGTAGTGAGGCGAGTCATCCAGGTAGGAACTGATAGGGACTACTGTCTAGCAACGCAAAGTAAGTCCCTGAAAGGAATGTGCCATCCAGTGCCACCCTTACTCTGTGGGATAAGGACAGCTAATGTGTGTGACAGAAAACGCATGCTACACAAGGAGCAGCGCCCTGTTCATTCTGTACACTAAAACCGAGAAGATTCATTCACAAAAGTAGAAGACGTCAGAAGGTTTTTGAATGGTATGTCACTGAACTGGCATGGGGTGTCAAATCTATCCAGGGAGGGTGTGGGAACCTTCTCCATACCTCCCAGCGTCTCATGCCACGGAGACTTTCTCTTCTGTGGTACACTGTATGCCCCCCCCCCCTCTTCCTGTTTGCGTCCCTTAGCTAACTTTAGTTTTCTTCACTTCATCCCCCTTCGTTTTATAACTTATATCTATGTTAAATTTAACTAACAATAGTGTACATATCTATATATCTGTACAACCAAGCACAAAAAGTGTGTTAAGAACCGGTATATTTTACTAGAAAGCCAAAGATACTGAATTCTTTTGGGATGTTTCTACTGTTGGGAAGATGAAGTGAACATCCCTTTCCGTAGCACTTGAGAGTTGAACCTACGCTACTCGAACGCTTATTTCCAAAAGAATCTTTATATTTCACCATAGGAGAACTTTCAATAGCCTACCAAACCTTCTGATGAATAGTTCAGCGCGAATTGTTGTAGTAGTGGTGCAAAGTTTTAGTCAATTAGAGTAAGGTTAAGGATTTGAGTAGCGGGTTGGTAAAATAATAGAGGAATTTGGAGGCGTTGAAGCTGTGGTTTAATTTGTTTTGTGTCAGAAATAAGCGCGTTCTGGTGAGAAGTGTTGAAAACTTGGCAGAATGCCTCATACTTTGTCAGAACACATTAGAGTCAGTTTAAATATAAATATTGCTTTCAAAATCAGTTTATATATAAAGCTTTCCCTCAAAAATCAAATATATACTTTCCTTCGCTTCACATGCCGAGATACGATGCAGCACACTTACGAATATCCTATCAAAAACTCACAGTTAAAATAAAATCTACGGGGCCACGATTTGCAAAGCCATCCGAGGTACGAGATAAGAATGAGGGAGATGTTACCCTCGTGACTACTACTGTCACAATCTCTTCGATCATGGCTCTCGGTTTTATGTAAGAAATGAATGAATTACATATTATTTACCTTTTTGTATTTGCAATACCGTTTGTGCAAGGAAAGATAACTAATAATTACAGAACAAAACGGAGTGCTCGCAATCTGAGGAGAGCCCAGGTGTGTCAGACATGTACCTGCCCTTGCTAGGGCTTAACCACTTAATGACAGGATGTAAGGTTTGTAGGGTGACAGGTGTAACTGAGCTAGGTGAATTGTTGCAGAACAATGTCGAGTAATGCCAATAGATCTCAAGTAACAAGTTCTTCTTTTTTAGTAGCTATACTATTACCAGTTTGCATGGAACAGTTCCCTTAATGTTCAGCACAGCTATAAATTGTTGCACACGCTCTAGTGTCTCAGAAGATTTAAGTACATTTTCTACGTCTGGCATAGTACCAGTAAAGAGGGTTGTGGAAATATCTACCAGAGTCCAGTAAACTAGATTTTGTGATACCACTAGAAGAAAAGGTCATGTCGGTTACACAGCTGGTCATGGAAATGGACAACAACGACCAATTCATTATTGCCTAAACTGCAAGTACCGCACTAAACGTTTGTAAAACTACGCAATTATTCGATATGGAAAAAGGAATCCACATATCAAACATCATCACTAACCTACAAATCTCCTAAAATCTCAGAAATTCCGTTAGTTAAATTTCCACTAAATTATGTTCTGGTGATTTCTCTTGGAAATTTGGGTTCAAGTTTTTACCATTAATCGATAGCAAAGATAATTTCTAATCACACTCCTGGAATAGGTATATTTATTTTTTAATGTTTCGATCGTCACGGAAGAAATGTTTGACGGCAACAGGCGGTTTCTGCAACTTGTTGCGTTTGTGCCAGAAAGATTAGGCAGAAGTTAAATATATGATCCATTCTGCCAAGGACTTCTTCCTCCCACATCACCCCCTACCTGCTACACATGTATCTTAAAATTAGAGATAACAGTCTAAAAGTGGCGTCTCATAGCTGCCCTAGTTCAACTCTTCGGTCAAATACACGCGTCAAAGTGTGGCTTCCCTGTGTACTTAATACAAGCACAAACATATTCTGAACTGACAGGAAAGCGAAATGGTATTTACGTGTGATTATTCTATGATGGCATATAACTGTGTATTATGTAACAGATGTGCCCAAATGTTCTGATTTACTGGATTAATACCTATCCATAATAATAAGAAGCGAATCCCATTTACTGGACCAATAGTATCAGATAAGCCCTCGGAGACAAATCTCATGCTACTTTCACGTTAATTTTTCTGTTCATTGTTCTGCAAACTATTCTTATAAATTCGTTCTCTTCTATCTACAATTCGATAACCTAGAGAAACCTTCATTGCAGATTCACACCATTTCATTTCAGGTCGGTATATGAAGAATGGATCAATTAAAGCGATAGTCACGTTTTTATTTTCTCTACTACGCATAAGTACTTACAATGTAGAGGATGTAGCATATTTCACCCAAACATTTTATGTCGAGATTTCACCGAGGGTACACGTTTTGAGACTAATAAGTAATAATAATAGTAATACATAGCGTAACAGCAGCATCAGTGCGGGCCGGAGTCGGCCAACCCGACTGCCGGCCAGCCCACATACGCAAAGCAGAGGTGGGCTATCATCCATCCGATACGGGGAGGAGATGTGGTTAGCATCACGCACCCCAGCCGGAAATCGGCTTTCTAGACTAGGGTTCGCTGTCTATCGTAGCTCCTCAAGTTCCTCGCAATGCTGAGTGGACATTGATCATTAAAATCTGCACCCTTGAACCAAAGAATAACGCTCTAGTTTACTACGTTACGGCGCAGGACACATTTTGAGACTGCCTGAATACAATAGAATCGGATGTGTGCACTCACAGGATTTCTCTGCCTACTCTTGTACAAGCTATTCTTCTATCACATCATGTTAAAACAAGATAAACGTTTTTTTATTTGTTTTTTCCCCTTATATCTAGAATGGGCTAGCTAGGGAGGGCTCGGCCAACACGTTTATTGGTCCAGAACCTGTCCTTGGTATTACACCAAGATGGGCTCGATGTGAGATCCTTGATTGGGTATCACTTCAAAATGGCACTTCATGGCGTAATCTTACCACGGCTAGGCAGGCTCAATCTAAGATCCAGGGACCTAGCAAGAAGAACAGCAGGATTCTGCTAACCTTCAATCGGGTACAACTTAGAAGTGTTGGCCTGTTGACAGGGCACAACACCCTAAAGAGACACCTGCATGTGATTCTACATGCAGGAAGTGTGGTGGAGAGAATGAGTCTTCTCTACATATTCTGTGTGAAAGTGAAGCACTTGATGCACTTAGGCACTTTATTCTGGGCTCAGACAAACTGAGACCAGATGATATAAAGAGTGGTCATCCAAGACTTATCCTGTCCTTGTTGAAGGCCACGGGACTTGAATAAGCACTCCAGTAAGAGTGCAAGGGACCGAAAGGGCTCAACCCATTTATTTTTCTTCATTCATATCTACAATGGCAATAGGATAATACAGTACCTAGGTTTAAGCGATAATCAAATAATTTATGAGTTGGTCACTATATCACTATATACATTCCATTCTACTTGTATGGTTGCATCACAAGAAAATAGAGTGATTTCGTATTTGAGAAGAATGTGGGTGTTTGAAAGACATGTAAAGCTAATGTGTTTCTTCCACGATCTGCACATCACTACAAAGCCAGTTCCCCCCAAAATCACGTGCTTACTATAAAATCTACAGATGAAAGTAAATTAAAACTACATTCCCTTTTTTGTGTAATTTAAGTCCTCCAAGTTTAGTCATATCGGACGATAAATGAAATTGGTGAAATGATGCTCAATTGAGTCCGGGGTCCTTGGAGATTAAAGCTACCTGACATTCGTCTTTAAGGATAAGGGACACCCCGGAAAAAACCTTATCCAGGTAACTCACCCTGACCGAAATTCGAGCTCGGGACCTATTGAACATGAGGCAAACACGCTACCATCTACACTACCGAGGCGGGCACATTTCATCTTCAAAATATAGAATTAGCAGGACATAACTAATGCCATTGCTGGAATCTAGACCGCTGTACTTTAATAATAGTAATAATAATAATAGTAATAGTAATAATAATAATAATAGTAATAATAATAATAATAGTAATAATAATAATAATAGTAATAATAATAATAATAATAATAATAATAATAATAATAATAATAATAATAATAATAATAATAATAATAATAATAAAAATAAAAATAATAATAACAATAATAATAATAATAATAATAATAATAATAATAATAATAATAATAATAACAATAATAATAATAATAATAATAACAATAATAATAATAATAATAACAACAATAACAATAATAATAATAATAATAATAATAATAATAATAATAATAATAATAATAATAATAATAATAATAATAATAATAATAATAATAATAATAATAATAATAATAATAATAATAATAATAATAATAATAATAATAATAATAATAATAATAATAATAATAATAATAATAATAATAATAATATATTATAGTCAATAGACTCTTATAAGAGTATCTGACACTTATGATATGTACACAATGAAATGGACTACAATATTAGTTATATAAGAATACCATTAGTATTTACAAACCATTTTATAATAATTAGTCAAAGTGCAATGCAATTGGTTATTTACAAGATAACCAATTTAAATACTTGCATATCTATATAAAACATTCATTATAATTCAGTAATGTTATACAAACACTTATGTGATTTTAGAATCGCTTTAAATTTTGAGACTGTAATATTAAGTGCCAATGGTAATTTATTATATAATTTAACTCTTATTTTATATGGGTCCTTCCTTGTTGGTTTGACTTTTACTCGTGCTCACTCTATGGTAATCATTTTAATATTCATGACAGTCCTTACTGAGTAAGTTAAGTTTTCTTTGACAAGCATAATACACAGTTTTGAACACATAAAGTGAAATCACATTTAGGATATTTTGTGTTTTCCGGCTTACCGTCATGCTGCTACCATAGTAACTGAACTATACCAATTGAGCTACCAAGGGAACATACCGGTACGGAGAATCGGGCTCAAATCCCGGCCATGGCATTGCATTTGTCACTTTCCCCATATGTGTGAAAGAAGAATTAATTACATTTCAAAGCAGCCATAGAAAACTTGACAACCTACCTCATTTTTTCTGCACGTGGAGGTGGCACTCGTGTTAACACTACAGACATATGCTACAGAATACCTATGTTCTCGGCAGTGGAAGACAATTTAAGCAAAAGCTCAATGAGATGAAAGCTACCGGTCATCAGAGGCATCCTTCATCACGTTAAAACAGCCGGAAATCGCTCGCTGCAAGGTCAAAGCCACAGGAAGTATGGGGAATTAGCTCAGTATTTGTCTAGAACACCTCCTGTGTTCTGATAAACTTGAGCATTTCTTGCTTCATATGATGCCGTGCAGCTTCTCATGGCGACAAAAAATTCTGCTTTTCTAACCTTCAAATAATCTATTGTAGCCTCGTACTCCAGAATAGAAATTCTTAAGAAGATTGGGCGCTAATCTTAGAGTTGTTTTCGTGTATTTTCCCCAAGATACCCTTTCTTCTTGGAAATAACCAGCGTCTTATTAACATATATTTATTTTCTGTTACATATAATTCATGGAAGAAGTGTTTATAGTATATCTGTTTCTACAGTTAGTCTGAGAATTCGTTGCTTTGTTGTTCTACAAAGCAATGATCTCAGAAATCAGTTTACAACCATATACTAAAATTAAATTACTTAAACTTAAACGTTAACGCTCACACAACTTTCCCTACCCATATCATTTACCAGTAACTCTGATTTATTAGCGTTTATATAAAAACCAATTCTATCCATTTGATTTCCATCACAATAAGTGTTCAGATTAAGCACACACTACAATCTTTGTGTTTAAATTCATACAAATTAGCAAATCCCTACCTCCTCAGTTGAGTTTTATTAATAAATTTATATAAAAAAGAACTGTGTTAAGGTCACATGCGTTTTTCACCCGTTTGTCGTTTATTGGCGAGTACATTAACTATGATTACCAAAGATTATTACTTTCTCTACCACTACATAGTACATATAGAAGGTATAAGTACACTCTACCAAAAAATTCAATACAGAGATTTAACCAAATATATATATATATATTAGGCTCCTTGATCCAAAACAATCTTTTTAGAAAGTTATACGCATGTGTATGTGTGTACGCGAGCGCCAGCTGGCGTCTATCTATATGAGAACAAGCAAAGCCATAAATAAAGTTGGATAAACACCACATTTGTATTAAGTTCAGTACCTTCAGAGACGCGACACTAAAATTTTCAAAAAAAAAAAAAATACCAAACACTCCAAACTACCTTTAACAATGAAAATTTTAGGAGAATTTTGATTTTTTCAAAAACAATTCTTAACTATTTAGATTAAAAACTATATGTTTAAGATATTTTTATGCCAAATGAAATGCATATCATGAATTTATGGGAATTAATTCCTCTTCATCCTGTATGGCTTTCGTATAACAGGTAAATATTTGAGATAGACAAAATCTTACTACACAAAGAATGTGAAGCTAGGTTTTGATGTAAATTTTCAAATACAAGTTTTTTGTGGTAAGTCGCTATTCGTTTTTGCTGGTGGTTATGCAAAAATAACGGAATTTCATGGCCGCCATATAGTGATAGGTATGAATACTGTCCATTGTCTTTGTATCTGCAAGCAAATGTGCAATTAATGCATTTTGGCAAATATATTGTCTTGATTAAATGAAGGAGATACAAGAATGAAGTTCTGTAAGATTAGTTTGCAGACGGGCGAGTATAGAACGTTACGTGAATGTATCACACATTTATTTATTTATTTCGAAATATTTTTTGTATCGCATATTTTTCTATGCATATATCGAAATGGATTTAATATAGGTCGGAAAATACAAAAATAGGTACTCAAATTAAAATCAATCGAAACTCTATTCATTTAAATTTAGAGAAATAACGTTTTAACTTTACGGAAGAAGTTAAAGAAGTATCGACTTTACGAGCAGAGCAAATGGACTTGCGGTGTAGGATGCATGAAGTAGCTGTTTTGTTTATTCTGTTGTTACACAATTTCCAAAGGTAAATTGAATTGGAATTCACTTGAAACATTTTAGGGGTAAGTCATTAAGTTAAATCGGCTGGAGAATCTACTTTTAACTCCACACTTTGCATAGAGGAATTCATTAGTTGACATATCTGATTCCTGTAAACAAATTTGCACGCGGGTAATAAATAATGCTATAAATACAATACTATTCCACAGATTATAATTTCTAGGTTAAACTGCACATAATATGATGTACAAACAATTTTCTTAAGTATTTGCTTTATTGAATAATGTAATTGTTTAAGTTAGGGTGACAGAATTAGACACTATTAGTGTACGAGATTTAACTTGGCCCTTGGTTTTTAGAAAGACAAAGAAATACGTACTCACGATCCCTTTCTAACTCGCCCCTCTTTTATGGTCTGCTAGGCAGGGCAGACGCATCATTGGCGGAGATCCTTCTTCGTCATCCAAATTTGGTCCCTGTTTCCCTTCTTCATTGTCAGAAATTTCAAAATGCTCCTCATGTCCACAGTTGGAATCATCTTCTAATTTCATTACGAAGCTATCACTAATTTCATTTATTAAACCATCTTTCTCCCAATTGATACCGAAATTAAGGGATTGAAATAAGTAAAGAATCATGATGGATTTCAAAGGAATGTTGGTTCTTTGTTATAACACGTGCAGGTGCATTTGAGTCGAATAGCAGTTTGTGTGAATAAGTTGTTTTAACAAAAAAAAAAAAAAAAAAAAAACCGTAAGAAACAGCGTCCTTAGCAGATTTCTAATAGATTTTGAATAGGGCTATTCTTCGGGCGCTTAATAATGGTATTACAAAATAGTCACAAAGGGAATCTTTGGTTGAATGAAGAGGGCTTCCAGAAAGTAAAAGTGACACACACACCACGCGCAGCTGTGTGGTCATTCAGTCCACGGCGTGAGGCCGATTAGGGCAGTCCTCTTGTTCTGTCTTGGGCCAGGCAGACCAGAAATGATGAGAGAAGATATTTGTCGGTTCATATATACGTGAAGAACGAATTGAGTTTTATTGAGTAACAAACATTTAATAAACAGTAACTCTAAACAGTGGTAACCCTTGGTTGGCAACTTCAAGTTTGATGTTCGGATAAAAGAAGCAGTCATTAAATTAGTTTGAAACGGGCATTCCAGTGTTATTAAAACTATCCTTCTGACACATATCCACGCATACTCTATGATTAACCTCATTGCTTTACCCTGAGCTAAACACTATTTGCTTCAAACTGTAACGCCAACGTGGTAACCTTTGTTCGCCAATCATTTTCGCTACAAACTGTCGCCCCAACGTGGAACTTTGCTCGCCAATATTTTTTTGCTTCACAATAAAACTGTTAAATCTTTTAAACATCTTCACGAGCTCCCCGCCGGATTTTTTCGGACACTTTATCTACTACACTATCAAAAATGTTTTACGTCGCTAAGCTTAAATGATATTTTGGGACATCATTTTTTATCTGTGCCCATATAAGTTCTATAGCATTAAGAAATAATGATACGGAGGTAGTCGTATTACAGCGTGGCCGTTCTTTCAGTAATTTTCCTCCGCGTGAGTTCTTTACAAAACTAAATTTCATTATGCTCGACACAGATCTAGTTGACTTTCTGCATTTTAGGGTATCATATTCGCACACAAAAAGTTTATGGACATTGATCTCACAGCTTTTCCCTTTCTTCCCACGCCTCCTAGAACTAACATAGATTCTAAACCTATTCCCAACATTATGTTTAAAATAATCACAAAATTCTCAAATTCTAAAAACATTTTTCACATTTCCAACACGTTAACAACCGTTACTTCACTTGCAACACCAATGATGCCTGCTTGTGTTTACCCTCATACCACAGCAGGTAATTAGGGAATACAATAGCGCTTTAAAAGGGACTGCCATTTCAAGGAAAGAAACCCAGCGCCCCTTCTAGTCAAGGATAGTGCAAAAAGTGCCAAATTAAATATCATGCATTATAATAGCTCATTCTAGGGAGTAGCGCTCCTGCCCCTTTTGTGTGCTCCAGGCCTCACTGGCCCGGTGGTTAGTACCTGGCAAGGGCCGCTTCCTCGGGGTAACGAGGGGACAGGAGAGATGATGATGATGATGGTGATGATGATGATGATTGGTATAAGGGCGCTCAACTTCAGTGGTTATCAGCGCCCTTTAAAAAAATTAGTCACGGCAAAGGCCAGACATAAAAGGTGCTAAAAACGGATAAATAAAAAAAATATAAAAACATACAAAAAGACACGTACGGAAGAAAACACAAACCAACAAAAACGAAGGAGAAAGAGAATTAAAAACCACCTTAAAACGTCCATAGTCAAATTCTAAAATCAAGGCGACGAAAAAATCTAAAAAGCTTCTCCACTACTTCACGATCGTCTGCCAACATTGCTGCAAAGGTGGTCGGCAGCTGCACAGACGCCCGAAGGTGTGCTAGGTGAGGACACTCTAGCAACACGTGTCGGACGGACAACGACGCATGGCAGAATGGACACAGTGGAGCAGGCGCCTTTTGAAAAATAAAACTATGAGTAAAAAAGCAGTGCCCTATACGCAACCGAGCCAAAATTACCTCCTCGCGACGACAGGAACGACAGGAGGTAACCCAGGGAATCGGAAGTGCCTTAACGGACCTAAGTTGATTATTGCGGAGAGCGGACCACTCTTCATGCCAACAGGTTTCCACAGCTCTCCGCAGTAGAGCCCTAAAATCTTCCGATGTTACTGATAGTATGCGAACCCTGGGCTGTATGATTGCCGTCTTGGCTGCCGAATCCGCCACTTCATTCCCTCGCAAGCCTACGTGACCAGGGATCCAGGCACACACCACGCTTACGCCAGAAGTGCGTAAAACGTGGAGGGCATCCTGGATACGCTGCACAATAGGGTGGTAGCTGTACAGCTGCCGTAGGCTTTGAAGGGCACTGAGGGAATCAGATAGGATAAGACAGTCCCCCAACTTTCGTCTACGCACGTGTAAAATGGCCCGGTATATTGCATACAACTCTGCAGTAAAAATGGAAGTGCTAGTGTGGAAGCCGAATGTATAGGGTTCGGTTCCACACACGTAAGCACAACCGACACCATTTGAGCTCTTGGAGCCATCAGTGTAAATGATAAAATGGTGCTCGTATCGCGCTAAAAATTCTAAAAAGCAGAGGCGGATACCAGACATAGACATGGTAGATTTAGTATACTTAGACATGCCCAGATCCACGTGGGACGCTCCGCGCAGCCAAGGGGGGTACTTCCTCTCCCCCTGAAGATACAGTTTGGGCAGCTCAGAATCAAGCTGCCTAAGGAGCTCCCGAAATCGAAAACCAGGTGGCTTTGGTTTGGTGGAACTGTTCCTATAACGCGCGTCCATAGAGGTGGTAAAGAACGGCGCATACGACGCATTTGTGGGCATGCATTTTAGTCCACAGCCATAATTGGCGAGTAACATGTTGCGCCTGTAGTGCAGAGGAGGTTCTGCAGATTCAGCATACAGGCTAACAACACGGCTAGTTGGAAATGCCCCAACTGCTATACGTAGGCCACAATTATGGACTGGGTCTAATCTCTTCAGCACAGATGGTGGTGCTGAGCCGTAAACGATACTACTATAATCTAGTTTGGAGCGGATGAGTGCGCGATAAAGGCGCAGTAGCACTGTGCGATCCGCTCCCCACGATTTACCACTGAGTACCCGCAAGAGATTTAGGGATCGGTCACATCGTGCTTTCAGTTGCGCTATATGCGACGACCAACTAAGTTTGCGGTCAAATATCAAACCAAGAAACCTCTTCTCATCTACGAACGGGAGTACATCGGCGCCCAAACGGAGCGTTGGTGGTAGTCGACGCTGACGGCGCCAGAAATTAACACATTGTGTTTTCTCGGAGGAGAAGCGAAAGCCGTTTCTTATGCTCCAACGCTGCAGATTGTCTAAGGTGGTCTGTAGACGGCGCTCTAAAAACGGTGTGCGCGGAGATGTACAGTAGACGGCAAAGTCGTCCACAAATAGGCAGGATGAGACCCCCGGAGGAACACATTGAACGATAGAATTTATCGCAATAGCAAACAACGTAACACTTAGGACCGATCCCTGTGGCACCCCGTTCTCTTGAACAAAGAGAGGCGAAAAAACCGAGCCGACCCTCACTCGGAAGACGCGGTCTTTCAAGAATTCCTGAAGGAAGAGGGGCAGGCGTCCACGTATATTCCAGGTGTGCAGAGTGCGCAGCAGCCCTGCCCTCCAACACGTATCATAAGCCTTCTCAAGATCAAAAAATATTCCGACGGTTTGAGAGTTGTTAAGGAATCCGTTCATGATTTGTGTCAACATGGATACAAGATGATCCATTGTTGAACGGCGTCGTCGGAATCCGCACTGGGTGTCACTGAGTAGGTTGTGCGTTTCCAGCCACCATACCAACCGCCCATTTATCGGGGGACAGGAGAGAGTCCATAGCTGAGGTGAAAGTAATTCTCCTAGGGGAAGGAACCCAAAATCAAAGCCTGATAAAGTATTCCGAGAGCTGGGTGAAAGCATTCCTCTAGGGGTAGGAGACACCGACAGAAATCTTCCTGGTCCTCCAGGATGGGAGTTGTGAGACCTGGCTGGTATATCGTACAGTTAAAAAATATACTTACTCATCAATCTCAAAGCATGAATTTTGAATTATAAACCCATAGGACGAAGAGATCCGGGAACGCCCAAGCAAAGATGGCTTGAGACTAGAACAATCCAAATTACCTAATCCTTGTTAGGCAGAAGGAGAAGAAGAAGAAGAAGAAGAAGAAGAAGAAGAAGAAGAAGAAGAACAAGAAGACTTGTTGGAGAATCTTCGCATTTTATTTACCACTGCCAACTTTGATTTTCCAATTTTGTTCTAAAACTGTATTTTACTTTCTTAAGCATGTCTCAAGATAAATCGCGATATAGAGCCGGATCCAATATTCCATCTACCTTAAGCGAAGGTAGAAAGAGCTTTACGAATACATTCACTACACAGATATTGGCATGACAAGCTGTTAGTAAAATTATTTAAAGGCACTCAGTGAGATAGGCAATGAGATAACGTTAAATGTATATGGAATTTAACACGTCCTTGAAACTGAGGACTCTCATAGTTGTTGTTTTTGTTTTATGGTTTTGGCTTGAGGAGATTATTATTTTCCTACTTTAGGAACAGCACTTATGTTTCGTGTCATTTGCAAATGCTTGGGGCATGATTGCTTAACGACTCTCTGCTTGTCTATCTACTCTATTAGGCAATGTTTCACCGAAAATACATCTATGATGCTTCCTGAATATGTAATAAAGGAATATATTTGTAATTTACGGGTGAAATGATGCTCAAATGAGTCCAGGGTTCATGGAGCTTAGAGTTACCCGACATTCGTCTTGAAGAATAAGGGAAAACCCGAAAAAACCGTACCTAGGTAACTCACCCTGACCGATTTTCGAACTCGGGATCTCTTGAACGTGAGGCAGACATGCTAGCATCTACGCTACCGAGGCGGGCAAGGAAAAGACTACAGGGCAGAGTACGCAGGGGGACACATCGCGCACTGCGGCCTGCACACTGATTTATTCCGACCAATAACCTCCAGGAGGAAGGAATGAAGCGAGGGAATCGCAGCAGACCACAGGGACGCACGCAGACAGGCTACAGAAACGCGTGGAAGTCACTAAAAGGGCACCGAAAGTTAATCACGGATGAACAGCCCATATGAAGATAACGACCACATACTGTCGGTACCAAGAGCCTGAAAGCCCACCTGAAAGATGACAAGGAAATGAAATGAAGGATAATTATGGGAGAAAAAAGTCATTCTACGAAAGTAAGCATACCAAAAGTCAGCTAAATGACAAGGGGAAACCATGAAAAAACGCAGTCAGGTCGATGAGAGTCGAGCCCGCTGTCGCCCAAGGGCGAGTCGTACATGTTACCGGTATGTAATCAAATAAATAACAGAAAAATTAAATGGGAGGAAGAAAGAGGTATAAGAAAGTGAGAGAAGCAGCAAAAATTCTGGCAAAAATTTGGTGAGAGCATCTGAGTGTAAGCATATACCTATGAATAGCTCAATTCAATAACAGATCGAATAAGACTATTATTGGAGAGTTGAATCGGAGTTGAATAATTCAACGTCACGCCCTGGAGTATCTACTGGACTGTGGTACTGAAAATTTCATCTCTGATTTGAACTTCCAACTTACTACCTTCATATAAGAATAATTAGTATGAACCATATCTAATAGAAGCTTGAAATTCAAAAGCAGTTGCATTAATACAAGTCGCCTTTGAGATCTCGTACTTCGAGGGGAGGTTGCCTTGGTTTACCCGGGTATTTGATCAGATCCAAAGGTTGAAACGTCCCTTGGTATGTACTATAAGTAACACATAATTATGCCATGAAACTTAGATTTAATTCAGTCTCTGCACGTATTCATTCTCAGGCTACTTCATTTTTTCCATTGACCTAACTTTGACCCCAACACAGTACGTTTCTCCTTTGGTCAATGAACTGCTGCATTTCGGCTTTCTTCCGCAGGATACAGAAATCACCTCTGTGCATTTATCTAACAATTGATTAATGCCAGCGGAGCCTTATACGGCTGAACTTCGTTTTCATTATTTTTTATCTTCTTATTATATACCAACTTTGCCTCTTATTCTGTAAAGCATGTTTTGTACCAATCGATTTTATAATAAATAAAATAAAAAGTTTACGGGTAACTCCTCAAAGTGATAAAAGCGTCCGCATGGAGAAAGGAAGCTCTATGTTCAAGTCTCGTCTGTGGTAAAGAAATTTCCAGGCCTGATTAAACATTTCAGCTTATTGCGTATATAGTTATTAGGAAACTACAAATAAACATAACCATTATTATTCATTGGCGTGAATTTTAACAATCTAAACAAGAGGCAGCGATAGAAGTTGTTCGAGATGATTCGCTTACAAACGTTTGGTATTGTTTCTTTAACGAAAAAGAGTAATGACTTTAGTTTAAAATATTTAGGATCATAGCTAATATCTTCAAGTCAAGTTTTAAGTATCTCTTGTGCTTTTTATTTCTCTTGTGATGTTTCATTACCTTGATTAGAAAATATTTATATCTGGCTAGAAAAAAACTGCCCTGAATCCTTTCCCTTTGTTTTATTAAGTTTTTTGGATCTACTGGAGTGCTGTATTTATAAAGTTATTCTGAATTCAAACCTCTATTGAAGGTTTGCTTCTGAAGTCAATTTATATGAATAACTTCACTATATATAGGTATACATAAATTCATTATAAATATAAAATACACACCATATCTATTTTAGGCGTTAATTTAAAAAAATTGAAAGTTGTATATTGTTTGAGATGAAACCACTATTTTAAAAATAATATTTTTACTTTTATTTTGTCTGTAGCACCTACATAAAGGCTTATATCCGAGCAAAATATGTAATATTCAAAATGTAACGAAATACAGATCTTGAAGTCCTTCATAAAATACATATAAAAAGTATGCTGATTTTTTTTCTTTCAATTTTACGTCCTCCAACGTTAAGTCATATCGGACGATGAATGGAATGGGTGAAATGGTGCTCAAGTGATCCCAGGGTCCATAGAGCTTACAGTTACCCGACATTCGTCTTTTTAGGATAAGGGAAAACCTCGGAAAAACCTTATCCAGGTAACTCACCCTGACCGAGATTCGAACTCGGGACCTCTTGAACGTGAGGCAGACACGCTACCACCACGCTACCAAGGCGGGCGAAGTATGATGATGATGATGATGATAATCGTAATAATAGTAAGAATGAGTTTCCAAAAATAGACAACAGAAGGAAAGGGAGGGGGTGAGAGAGAGATAGGGGGGGGGACTGCAAAGCTCAAAGAAGAGAAATAGATTATTTCTAATATTTCATACTTAAACCCAGTATTTCATAAGGATGGAAAGTGAAGATTTTTAATTAAAACCCCAATATAACTTCTCGTTATTATTTTCTAAAAAATAAAGTAAGAAAAATATCTTTTGTTAGGAATATTGAAATTACAAATAAAATATACAGTGTCTCACATTAGTGTATATAAATATATCTTTATAATCTAGTGATAAAAGACCATTTAGAAAAAAATATAAGAACAGTACATTTTATGGCCGTTCCATTTTATACAAACTTATGCTTAATTAATGGGGTAAACTGTTAGTGCTATTTTAAAGAATGTACACATTTATGTGAGACACTTTGCGTATCTTGAACTTTGTGTAAACAGTCTGAAATCCTCACAGAAAGTTTTAGGTATGCGGATTTCATCATGATACACAATTATTGTCAAATGCTTTTCGTGTACATAGTTTTTATATATGCAGCGTTTACACAAATATAATCTTCAAAAGTAAGCTTTTAAGAAAGTAAAATTATTTATGTGTTTTTATAATACTTTACAAAATTGCTTTATTAATGTAGAATGAACATTTTATTTGAAAATTATCTGTATCTTTTAAATTGCATTTATGGGATATAAATTTAAAGTTTTGTCACAAAATGTTAGAACTTTCACAATAAATACTTTCTTTTTGTACTGCACTTAAAAGCTGCATTTATCTCTCAAAAACATTTTTTATTAATTTGTTTAAAACTCTAGGAATTAGTTACATATGCGTCACATTTTAAAATATTAAGTCGTTTCTCTTTTGTTGTGCTGAAATTACACTGGTCGACAAGGTTTTATTCACAAGAGATCTGAATAGTGAATCTAGTGGCATTTTCCATCCTGAATTCAGATATGTGGTCAGAATTTTCGCATCAGGCATAGTTTTTCTGTAAAAGCTGCTTTTCAAAATATGATTTTAGCATTCTCTTTGACCTGTCATAGGAACCGTTACCTCATATGTAGCTATTTTACTCAAGATGTAATATTGAAATTATTTGCAATGTCATGCTGAAGCGCAATAAAACATGACTGTGCAGGTTCATTGTTGTTCATTGTTGTTGTTTAGACATGTTCAGACCTGTTTGGCATTGTGATGTGTCAGTATTGAGCTGACTGTGAGATTGTTGAGTAGTGCAATATTTCCTTCCTTTCTGTTTAGAAGTGTATTGTGTATGTTGTGCATGTTGTATTTCTGTGCTTTATTTTTTCATCATGCCAAGAAATTGTGTAAATCACGCAGATAATTTCTGCTTTATTTGTGGTGAGCTGACCTTCAAGTCTCAGAGGCGAAATTTGACCCCACTTGTAAAGAAGTGTTATAAACTTTACTTTGGCTGTCAAGTTGGTGATTTTGATAAGAGCTGGGCCCCAAATGCATGCTGTGTTTCATGTGTGAGACTGCTGACTGAGTAGAAAAGTGGTACACATCATATGCCATTTGCAATCCCCATGATTTGGAGGGAACCAAAGGATCATTTAACTGACTGTTATTTTTGTTTGACAAATATTAAAGGAATCACATCTAAAACAAAATATACAGTTACGTATCCGAATTTGCAATCTGCAATGAGACCTGTGTTACACAGTGAAGAGTTCCCCATACCAGTATATGCAGATACGACCTTAAGTGATAACTCTGGTTCTGATCTGACTGAAACTCCAAATGATTCAGATGAAAATAAAAATGATCTAACATATGAAGCTAGTAGCTGTTCAACAGAGCCATACTTTCCCAATCAGCAAGACCTTAGTGCCCTGATTCGCGATTTAAATCGGTCTAAACAGCAAGCGGAAGTTTTAGCTTCCAGACTCAAAGGGTGGAATCTACTCCAAAATGATGTAAGAATTAGTAGTTATCGTAGCCGCCATAGTGTTTTCAAAGTATACTTCTCTGAAGAAAATGGTATTGTGTTTTGTAATTATTATATTTTTTCAGTTATGGAAACTCTTGGGATTCAACACCGGCCAGATGAGTTAGCTAGTTACGGATTTTTTGGAATATTATAAAAAATTCAAATGAATATCACACAAAACTCCTGCCCGATGGGGAAAAACTGTAATTATATTTGAATTCAGCACGAAAAATACTTCTAGAATCTGTTATTTTAATTTTTGTGAAAGAAAACAAGTTAAATTTTGTCGACCAGTGTTATTCAAAGAATATGTAATATGCTGAGTAATTTGTTGGCCAGTTTAGGCTTCTCTCAGCCTTTTCGTGTGCATAAACTTCCACACTGAAGGAATATCATATCAGCGAATAAATTATGCGTGAATAAGTTGGATAAAAACTATGAAAACAGATTATGGGAGTGAACATGGTGTCATTGTTAGGAATTGAACTTTAGAATGATTTGTTCTTTCGCAATAGTTCCTCTCATTGGAAACTCCTAGCTGTAGTCACTTCGCCCAATATATCTATGATAAGTCCTTATCCACGCATCAGTCAAGGTGTTCTATATAAGTGCTAACGTTTACGAGGAGAATAAATCAAGGCTACGGAACGGACTTGTTCTGTGATGTTTTGTTTCGGAAAACTACCTGAAAGAGAACCATCTGTAATCTACAAAGAGCATTAAGAGATGTTTTCGTGCGTCATAATAACATGATTTTCCAATTGCTAAGTTCCACATCTAATGACGTATTTCCTGTGTTTTTGCGGAAGGCGCGACGTTTGCTGCAACTTTCCTCTGTGTCAATAAAGTCGACTCTCAAGGACTTCCAGAAAGTAATCTTGTTATGCATGACCTGAACTTGAAAATAACTTTTATCTGTATACATGCAAGTACTTGGCTTCTGGTAATTTTCCAATACTGTGCAGGTCATTAATCTATGTAATTTATTTGGCTCTTTAGATCCAAGAGTAAAGATAAAATGTTTATAGCACACTACTTACTATATTTTACTAACTGGATATAATACGTAATTTTCTATCGAAAGTCTTTATCCCGTGCCTTAAATGGAATACGAAAAACTTTATGTTTTCATTCTAAATGAATCAGTTATTTCAAAAAGGCCCTATGTCCAGCTGGCATAGTTTTGAAAAAAAAAAAAAACTGAAAAGAATTGTTTTTATTGTTTTTCAAGGAAGTTTTTCGTTATTTTTCTTTTGCTATTTTAGAGATATCGATAATAACCACAATTGTGACAAATTCTGTTTACATATGTTTTGTCTGTGTTCTGGTAAAAGCTAAATATTTGTAATGGAAATATGGCCATTCTGAAATAAGTGAAAAATAAGAGATTTAAAGCTTTCAAGATATGCAATGTATCTGTTTAATGGACATAGAACTTAGGACAATATCTAAGACACAAATGACTCATGTAAACAAATTTTTAAGAAAAAGAATATATAACAAGTACCTTGTAATTTTCTGCATTCTGTGTTCACAATCCTATTATCCTGTGTTCGGCCACTGATAAATGGTATTCCAGAACTCTAAAACATCATTTTCTTCTTGCACTATGAAAGCAGCTTTATGTCTGCCATCTTATTTTCAATACTGCATTGTTTAAACTGTCCTGGGCAAAGGGCTCCTTTGAACTTAACAAGACTTTATACAAGATCTTCTCGGGAAACAAGCCAGGTGAAAAGACGATTAGAAATCGAAGTTGATATTTGTTAAATGGAGGGACGACATACATTCTCAACCCTATGGTATTCAATCCGGGGTACCACAAGGCAGTGTCCTTGGTCCCCTCCAATTCCTCACCTATATAAACACTATCCTCATCCTAGTAGGCTGTAACTTCTATCTATTCGCTGATGACACCGTATTAACGGTCTCATCTAAACAACACGTTAATGGAGTAACCAAGGCGGAGCGTTACGCTGATATGCTATCTACCTGGTTCATCACTTGGCGCCTGAAGATAAATGCGACTAAATCTCAGGCAGTCACATTCACCCGCCGTACTCCACAAGATGTACCCAATCTCCGCCTCGCTGGAGAGGAAGTACAATGGTCCACGGAGGCTACATATCTTGGAGTAACACTGGATTGGCGTCTGACGTGGAAACAGCACATCACCACTTTGGCAAACAAAGTGTCCAGAAGGATGGCCATGCTATATCCTATGTATAATAGGAAATCAACAATGAGCCTGCACAACAAATTCCTCATATACAAGCAGATACTCCGCCCTGCACTAACCTATGCTTGCACAGTCTGGGGAGTTGCAGCAAAATCCCATCTCCACAAACTCCAAGTCCTTCTAACAACAGCTTCCGATTGGTATATTCCTAATGATAATATCCATGCAGACCTCTCCTTCCTAAAAATCACAGACTACGTCCTTACCCTATCCCATGGTTTTTATAACAAGCTCCCTTCTAGCTTCAACAGCCTAATCCGCGGTCTGGGGGAATATGACCTCGATCCCGGTGAAACCTACAAGCGACTCAGACTAGTGCTAGCACCACCATAGGTCCATACAAACCATTGAGCTATTCATTACATTTCAAACCCTATCAACAAACTAAACAACCATTATGACCTATTCACCACCATCTACCCACCGTCATATCATTAAAACTCACCACCATGCCAGTAAGGGGCAATGTCCCGAAATGGCAAAATGTCGAAGGCCCCTTCTCTGAGGAGGAGGTTCACCTTCAACGACACCACTGTGCTGCTGTTAAATGGTTGATATTTGTGTTATATCCAGTAATAATACATTTTGTGGTTATAGCACTTCTTAAAATATCCTTATCCGTCGACTTCAATTCGTCTTTTCACCTGCTTGTTTCCCGAGAAGATTCGGAATATATCCGTCGCCAGGAAAGCTTCAAGTCTTATTTTAACAAGAATTTATCAGCTCTATGTTGTGGCTATTTGACTGAATACGAAAGCCCTGTCTACACTCAACGATGGGTCGACTTCAAAGGAACACATACATGCACCTAACTCAAAAAATAAAACAAGTGGACTTAGAGTCCCGTAGGGGAGGGGATTCGTCCCCTCCAGCTGCTTTAGTGCGAGTGCTGCGGACCTTTAGCACTCGTGGTACCTCTGACGTTACTAGAGGAACCTCGGGCCGAATTGTCGAGCCCCTCCCGTCTGGGAGTTGTTCGGATTGGGTTGGACTCAAGGGGGCAGTGTGTTCCCGACACCCACGGGGGATTGGGTACCTCCGGCCAGGCTACGGCCGCCCGGAGGGGATAGACTGTTGCCTCATAAGTCCCGGGTACTAGCCTGCAGAGCTAGTAGAAGGTGTGCTAGATCATCAGGCGGCCCCACCGAGGTTTTTCGGGAGTCTTCCCTAAGGGAAGTGGCATATCCACTTCCATCCCGTCTTGACGTTGTTGTCAACGGGGGGGGGGGTCTTTTTAAGAAATCATGTATTGCCCTATGGAAAGCCCCCCGGAGTTATCCATCGCTCCCGGGTTGAAGGAGGCAAGTGGACTTAGAACCTTCCTGAAATAAGCGACTAATTAATATAATGAAAATAATTTTTTGTTATTTCAATACACATTCTGGTTTAAAAATACATTTATTCGGGAAGTCCTGGTTCGATTCCTGGTGACCAGCCAGTCTGTCTAACGATTTTTTTGTCTCGCAATTTTCCTTGATTACAAGACGAATGATGGGTTAGTTACTTTCCTTTATGTACTTCCCGTGCCTCCGTTTCATTTCACGTTATTTCACCCCGGTCTGTCAGCAAAGGAGCGATTAAAATGGTGTTACGTGGTGGAATATGCCCTCTGTGACTACTGTTCTCAGCGTAGGAGCGGCGCTGTGGTCACCCAGAGAGGGGCTGTGAAAAACCAGTGTGCCTGTTGTCTACATGAAGAAACGTCGAGACGAAGAATATTCAGAATCCCACGTTGGTTGGGGTCGCTTGTTCCAGCTTCCGACACGCTCCTAGATACTCCCATCTCTTCCCTCCCTCTGGGTCTAACATGTAGTAGGCTGACTATAGAGGCTCAGTGGGAGATCTATAAATCTCTTTTGCACCCTAACACACCACTTACACTACCCATTACAACTTTACATAATCCCATGTATTAAGTTTTACGTACAAAATGTATTATTTTACTCACCTCAGGATGTTCACGGTGAGTTGACAAGACACCAAATTAAGCAATACATACTTGATTACATGTGCCATTCCACAAAATACACAGTTATTCGCACTGGAAGTAATCGAGTAAATTTTATATTCTCTGATACACACTTAGTAGGTAGAGATTTTGAAATTCATCCAAAACTTTTATATATGAAGATTTAATTTGGTTTCCTGTATGTGAACAGGATAACTCAAAAACGAAGGTAGCTACTTTACGAACTTGCTATTTAAGTTCGAATGTGATTTGAGACACAAAATATTAAAGAAAATTTCCACCCTAAACTACTCTTCACATGGAAAATTATTCCAAAATTGTTGATTTTCTGAATAAAGTAATAATGGCATTGATTAAAAGTGCCATATATTTAAGATATTTACATATCAAAAAATGCATATTTTTACTTTTCTTTGAATTCTCTTCAAAAGGAAGGAATTTTATGTAATTTTGTATAGCTGGCAAATACGTAGGAGGTGGCGGCGTGCCCCACTGTTTAGATTTATCATCTCTAACCAAGGATTCGATCCTTGGAGACCGCATATGAGATCTTTTGTGGATGAAGGGGCATCAGGTCAGGTTTTCTCCGGGTTTTCTGGTTTTCTCCGCTGTTCATTACAACAGTTGCTGCATAAGCAACTTTCATTTCATTCATTTCACTGACATTTCTTTCATCTACTTAATCATCCTTATCCCAGGTATAGGCAGATCTCCCATCTTAAATATTCTCTTGGATCCAAGTTCCTCTACTTCCCGATAGGCATCTGATCCTAGGCACTTTCTGTGAGGGGGTGTAAGTCCTCCATTCGAGGAGGGCAAAAAGGAAACGTTGGGGCGAATGGCAAGCGTTAAGAGATAGACGAAAACACACTATATAAAAATATACCTCTCTTTAAAACATACAATTTACGTTAAATAATTTTTTGTGGCACCAGCTTTTTCCGAAATGAAATGTGTAGTGTTTAACGCCCGCTTTTACTACATACGGCACCGCAGGCGATGACACTGATGATACATAAGATGAAAATTGGAGCACCGGTGGAATGAGATGGCGGTGGAAACCGGAGATCCCGGAGAAAACCCGCCCCAGCGCCGTGTTGTCCACCACAAATCTCACTTTGCGGTCGCCTGGGATCGAACCCGGGCCGCCTTGGTGAGAACCAAGTGGTCTAACCACTGAGTCACGGCGTGGCCAGCTTTTTCCGAGATATCGTTATTATTGGCTTGAAATTTTCAACACTTTAATGATTGTTGTAAAGAGCTCTCACTCTTCAGTTGTTTCTGAAATATTATGGACATTAAATATAAATATTTCGTGCCTTATTTTAAAGTTTGACTATTGTTTTGGCTCTCTCCATCCCTCTTTAACCTACAACGAAATGCGTAATAAACACGTTACTGAAAACATTCATTTATATTACTGAAAACATTCATTTATATTAACACGAAAAAAAAAAAAAAAAAAAAAAACAAGCTTTCTTAAGAACAGTTTTTATAAACTATACAACACATCGTTGTTGCTTTTTCTATTTTTATTAACTTTCTCTGCCACGTACCTTGTAGGTACCTATCTTTTGGAGAAGGTGCCCCACCCAAAAATCAGATACAAAAATTTGGCTGTATCTGCATATTTTCTGGATTCCAGGTATCGTTCAGTTCCATTTGATTATCACTGTTCCATTTAAGATTTTATGCTTAGAAATGTCTACTCCTAAGTGACGATTAAAATTCACCTGGGCATGAATCAATGGATGCGGATCTGTTTTTTTACTAAAATAGAACAATTTAATATGAAATACATAAAATTCATCACACAAACATGTTTATTGGATCGATAATGGTCATTCATTCTTTTTCCACAAAAGGCCTTGACTGACAATTTTAATATCACAGCCGGGATTTGAACCACGGGAGCTGGTTGGAAAATTTTATGTCACACACATGTTACCATGGTAGCTAACAAGGGAACTATCACTATGCTGATACCTGCATTAGCTTGAGAGTTTGATGGGACCTCTATTTCAAAAATCGGGTGCGTAGTATAGCTGGGAGTATCCGAAAATGAGTCTCAATTACTTAGGCATATAGGCATTGTACGGAAGGGAGTTTATCCCTGACGGGTTAGGGCTTATACATGGCATACATAAGGAGCACCGTCCCCCACAGTTAAGTGCAGAGGATCTAACCAATAGTCCAAACACCCTCGCTTCCTTCAACCCGGGAGCGATGGATAACTCCGGGGGTCTTTCCATAGGGCAATACCTGATTTCTTAAAAAGCCTCCCCCCCCCCGTTGACAACGTAAAGACGGGATGCAAGTGGATACGCCACTTACGCGCGTCAACCCCGCAGGAATAATATCGAAAACCTCGGTGGAGCCGCCTGATGATTGAGCACACCTTCTACTAGCTCTGCAGGCTAGTACCCGGGACCTTTTAGGCAACCCTCTGCCCCCTCCGGGGGGCCGAAG
>CM060957.1:98406653-98494153 GCA_030765055.1 Mantis religiosa
TGTCTACGACGGAAAATACGGGTTTTTATTAGCACATACCTTCAAATAAAAACAAGTGCCGTGTTTGGCACGACATCACGGTCGGATCTGTTATGTCTCACTCTAAGGGTTACGTTGGTTGAAGTACAACGTGCTCTCAGTGATTAGAACACAAGATGACAGAATTCATAACGTGAATATCTTAACATGTTACTAATAAATACAACTGCAGCTGCTTACTTATATCACGAAAGTTTTGCTAATGAACCCCAAAATAATTTTACGACAGCACAGAGGGTTTTGAATGCAGGAATCCTGTAGCCAGTATATGAACGAGGTGTACCAAGGAATGCTGTTGAAGCTGAGGAAACAATTTTAAATGTTATGTCTGAAGATATCAAAGCAGCAATTTGAAAAGGCTCGCGTGATAGACGTATGTCATTAAATCCCCCTTGGTATATTCAAACGACAGTTGCTGCAACGCACCATATTTAGCAAGTTCATTTCTTAATGAAGATCACGCCTATAGGTACCCATTGTCACTCGATTTCTGGAACAAACTGTGGATTTCCCAAACATAATCTCAGAAACAGACCCGACCAATTTACAGTACTAGAGTTGTCAGTTTCCATAACAACCACACCTGGACAGAACAGAAGACCTAAATACACGACAATATCATTTTAGCAGTGATTTCGTATTGAATAAATTACGATGCATGTTTTTTAAGTCACTACCGTTTTGCGAATCCGCCGCCGCAGCGCTACAGTCGGCGTTCCGCGCATGCGCGCTGGTTTCCTACATCTCTTCTCTACGCACTGACGCTATTACAGTCTGATTCTTCATTGTCTACGTTGGTTACTGAGTGTTTAAGATGCCTCCGACAATCGTGAGTCCCGTCGATTATGAAGTACGGGCTGTTATACAATTTCTTAGTGCTAAAGGCGTAAAACCGATCGATATTCATCGTGAGATCTGTGAAGTTTACGGACAAAACATTATGAGTGATGGAATGGTAAGGAATTGGGTGAGAGCATTTAAAGATGGCCGCACAAATGTGCATGATGAAGAACGGAGTGGGCGTCCTTCGGTCTTTACTGAAGATTTGGTGCAGAAAGTGGACGAAAAGGTGAGAGAAAACAGACGCTTTACAATTTCATCATTGTGCGACTATTTTCCTCAATATTCTCGTAGTGTTTTGTATCGCATTGTGACCGAGAACTTGAAGTACCGGAAATTGTGTTCACGTTGGGTTCCGAAAATCTTGACGGATTTGCACAAAACTCAACGTTTAGACAGTGCATTGACTTTCCTTGAGCGGTACCACAATGAAGAAGATCTTTTAGACCAAATTGTTACTGGTGACGAAACATGGGTGGCCTACGTCACACCAGAATTGAAATAACAATCCATGGAATGGCAACATTCATCATCACCCACAAAAGTGAAGTTTAAGCAAACAATTTCTGCCCGGAAAATCATGTGCACAGTTTTTTGGGACAGAAAAGGAGTATTGCTAGTGGAGTTTCTGCCTCGTAATGAGACAATCAATGCAGCGTCTTATTGTGAGACATTGAAAAATCTGCGCCGTGCAATCCAGAACAAAAGACGTGGCAAGATGAGTAACGGTATCGTTTTGCTGCATGACAATGCCCGTCCACATGTAGCTAATTGGACCAAAGATCTCATCAAATCTTTTCAGTGGGAGGCTCTAGATCATCCTCTATACAGTCCTGATCTGGCGCCCAGCGACTATCAATTGTTCCTGCACTTGAAGAAACATCTGGGCGGTCAGCGTCTTCAAGACGATAACGAAGTCAAAACAGTTGTGATACAGTGATTAACACGTCAGGCGGCAGAATTTTATGAGGAGGGTATTAAAAAACTGGTGCCACGTTATGACAAGTGCCTCAATATTCACGGAAATTGTGTAGAAATGTAGATTAAGGTACAGGCTTTCATGTAAAAATAAAATTATTGTGATATCTATGCACGTCTTTTCTTTTAAATTCCAAAACGGTACTGACTTAAAAAACATGTCTCGTATTTCATAGATTTATACAACCACCACAAGTGGTTTGATACGCGAGACTTGCTTTAATGCTTTCTAGAAAACACTCTGTTCAAAAACCATTATCCTTAGATGATTGTACTCCATCTTATACCATATGAAATGTGTGTGAGCACTTAAACCAGAGTCTTCCCATTGGTGGATTGGACAGTATGAACTATCAACAAGTCTTGGATATTTCCGAATCTAAGTCGTCATTGACTCTTTTTTCTGAAGTGATTTATAAACTAGAGTTTATACAACAGATATAACGCTTGCTAGAGTGAGAAGCAATTGGTTAAAACAATGTGAAGATTGCAGATGTGGTAATAACGGACACTGGTGAGTATAGGATGAGTTTGGTTAAAAACAACAATACTCCTGTCCTGTTCGTTTATTAACTGTGGACGTCATACTTAACCTTTACTGGAATTAGCGTCCTCCATGACGTGTGTTCCCGATTGTGCTGTGGTGTTATTAAGAGAAATGAATGGTATTGCTAATTCCACTCTTATAGTTTTGCTAAACAATAATTATTCTCAAACACAATATGAAAGCTGTGTCAAGGAACGAAGGCGCCATTTGTTCAAACACACTCTGCTAACTTCTCAACATTGTCCCCTTTTAGAAAATTTTCTGACAAAAATAAGAATCATCAACTTCTTGACGATGACCTCATT
Organism: Mantis religiosa; assembly: GCA_030765055.1. Taxonomy (NCBI): domain Eukaryota; kingdom Metazoa; phylum Arthropoda; class Insecta; order Mantodea; family Mantidae; genus Mantis; species Mantis religiosa. The sequence continues at coordinate 98,409,363 of CM060957.1, forward strand.
CAATCTAAATATTTTATTGAAATCAGTTTAACAACTAACTGAAATGCCTGCCAAATGAAAACTAGCTTATGGATAAGTACGAAATATGTTTTGGTGAATAACAGTGCACATGGTAATACCAATGTGCCTTTGCACACCATCTACTCGTATTTTGAAACACGGGTACTTATCGAACCACGTCATAAAGGTGGTTTCAACGACCTGTTATCAACATTTCCATAAGCTTAGAATTCTGTTCACAAAATGGCTCTCTGAAAAGATAACAGTCCCAAGCAATTTGTTCGTTTCGTTTCCGGTTTGCTTATCGCGACGAAAAATGAAAGCCCACGCCACCCCAATTTAAATAGTGTATGCCATCACCAACTTTTGCTCTTTCAATTTTTTGAAAGTATCTAAATAAATGTTGGTTACAGAAAAAAGAGGAATGAAGCAGAATGTGTTAAAATAATTCATCAATAACATGTTTAAATTAAATGAATATATTCCCTTCCATCCTACAAAGTTTTTGATTTTCTCTACTACTTACAGTAATAGAAGTACCGTACTCCATCAAAATCTTTGATAGATTTTATCGAAATATATGAATTTAGAATCCCTGAATAAATTAAAAAAAAACCGGTGTATGTGCGTATATATTAGAACTGGTGTGTAAGTTCAGCCTTTAACAAATGGGACACCAGGATTTTCAAGGAAATATGTGAATTATAAACTATCATTTACGTGGAAAATGTTTTGAAAATATTGATTTTATCAAAAAATGGCTCTAAGAATTTTGATTAAAATACCACATATTTAAAATATTTAAAATATTTTTATGCCAAATTCAATAAATATATTTTTTTAGTTAGAAGATATTCATTACTTGATTTCTATTATTATCAGATGGGTATATGATTTTTATTTTTATGTCTACCTTTATGTAATGTTTGATTTGTATCTTGTCTTGCTGAAACTAATCGTAGTCCATTTGATTTTGCGCCTCAGAAGTTCTCTTCATTCTGAATGACTTTTGTGTAGCTAGTAAATGTAAGAGATAGGCAAATCTTAACGACAAATTTATATTTTGTTAAAGCTACAACGTATACCACTACATTTTTTGAGCGGGTTTCACCATTTCCGATATATTCCTCATTTGTTTGAATTTTCCAAAATGGCATTTGTTTTTTTATATCTTGTTAAAGCACACAACGTATACCGATAAAATATTTTGGGGGAGGGGTTTTCAACATTTTCGATATATTCCTCGTTTGTTTTAATTTTCCAGTACACTTTCCTCAAATGGCATTTTTTGCTAGTCACGCAGAAAAAGAATGCTGAATGGTGTTTTAAAGCATCACAGAGTTACCAATTGTTAAAAGATTTGACAATCGCCTAGGTCTATGTGTTCCATAACCTAGGAAGCATTAAATAAAACCATTTTTGTAAATGTTTATCTCGAAACATTTAATAGCTAAATAATAAGAAAATTTTGTACAGAGTGAATGAGAGAAAACTGCAGGTATCTGATTTTTTCCCTGCGTTAATTGTTTAATAGAAATATGAAGACTGTCGAATGACTGTTGTCATATTAACTGTGTAGGTGGCGAGTTAGCAATTTGAAACAAATTTGAAAAAGTCAGTGACGTGTCAGAATTAGAGCCCCAGATTTGCAACTCATGCCCATATTTTTATCGCTTCAATTATCATAGTGAACTATCATCCACACGTATTGTACCGTCTTATCCAATTAAAGTATTGTCATTAACTCAAAAGGCTACAAGGCTGTCTCTTATAAGGAAGTATCAAACTTAAAGGCAACTTTCAGTCTATCTCTATCATTATCTCTCTTAGATAATATATGATCATGTATATAGTATATAAATAATTAAGAAGACTTAACAGGCTATTCGTAGAAAATTCAAGAAATAAACTTCATTAATCATGCAAATATCTCAAAAACACGGAAACCATTTTTCTGAAAGCTTTAGGGCAATTCTACACAAACCACGAAAAAGAAAACCAAATACAATTTTCGGTTATAGAAAACATTACACAAATAGAATAGGATGGTGAGAAAATAAATACCGTAATGCTTTTATTTATGGTACAGAAGAGATAGGAAAACCTCACATCGCTGGTAAATTCACATATTATAAACTGGAAATAGCTGAAATGCTGACAATAATAGCGAAATAACGTGAAAATCGCAATAATCGAAAAGAGGTTGTGGTCTAGAAAACCGCACCACGTCAATTAAAGGTTAAATTTGGAACCTCTATATGAGACATTACAATTCAATCTTGGGGAAACTTGCATAAAAAGTCTTCGATGTTAGAAAGGGTTAAATGGCTAACCTTTTCTAAAGTAATGTGTTATTTTTTCCGTTTATTTTATTACACATTATAAGATGAAAATTTAGTTAGAAAATTATCATTATCACTATTATTGATTATGATCAGGTGTGGCTCCTTATGTCAGTTCTGTTGAAGAGTCTTCAGTGCCAACTGCTGTCGGGAGCTGAATTGGTAAGTAGCAGTCCAAGTGAGGACATAACCTCTGCAGCTGCACAATGAAGAGTAGCCATGACCCTCCATCATAGGTCTGTCATTTTCCATTGTCTTCCTATTAAAGATGAGACGTCCACGTGTAGAGAAATATGCCCTTCCAACTCGGGCTATAGATTCCATTGAAACCAATTGATAGCTAATATTCAACCGTCCATTAACCCGGAAAAGAAGTTCTATTTAAAGAAAGAGCACACTCTCTTAACCCGAATAACCTGTTGTCTTTATCCCAGCAAAATTAAAACGTGACCTGTTTCTTAATCTATATTGCAGTTTAGTATATTTTGAAGAGAAGTTCTATATGTAATTGTAATAGTAGTAGTAATAATAACAACAACAACAACAACAATAATGATAATAATAATAATAATAATAATAATAATAATAATAATAATAATAATAATAATAATAATAATAATAATAATAATAATAATATTAATAATGATATTAATAATGATAATGATAATGATAATGATAATGATAATGATAATGATAATGATAATGATAATGATAATGATGATGATGATGATGATGATGATGATGATGATGATGATGATGATGATGATGATGATGATGATGATGATGATGATGATGATGATGATAATAATAATAATAATAATAATAATAATAATAATAATAATAATAATAATAATAATAATAATAATAATAATAATAATAATAATCTAGCAACACCCCTGAGTGATAAAAACATTAAAATCATAAAAATGGTTGTTTCAGCCTCATATATATGATGATAAACTATTGTCACACTGCTTATGGATTTGGCAGAGTGAAGTGGCAGAATTTTAGTGTGATTTGGCATGCTCCCACATTGTAGAATTGTTCTATCTTATGTAAGTTATTTTTTTTGTCGATTTTTAACCGATGCCTCCCTATATCACATTGGGTTCTAGCTTGCATACGTACATTCATCCATTCTTTCTTTCATTCATTCATTTGTTCCCTTTTTACATTTTATTCATTTATTTTTTAAATTTAAGACCTCCAACTTTAAGTCATATCGGACGATAAATGAGATGAGTGAAATGATACTCACATGAGCCAAGAGCCCATAGAGCTTAGAGTTACCTGAACTACGTTAGATAACTCAACCCGACCGAGATTCGAGCTCGGGACCTGCTACCACCTATGCTACAGAGATCAAATAATACGATGCATATAATTAACATTTAAAACAGGCAATGTGATTAATTCAATATTTATGACCTTAAAAGAGGAATCCCTGTGTCAGTGGTCTGGGGTAGCATGTCTCTCACATTCAAGAGGTGCCGAGTTTGAATCTCGGTTAAATTGGTTATCCGGATAAAGTTGTCTCCCCACCCAAAGGTTTTGCCTTCTGCTGAAAGATGAAATGATTCTAACTCTAAGCTCTATGAACCCTGGGCTTATTTGAATATAATTTCACCATTTTCATTCATTTTCTGATATGACGTATCTGGTTAAAGGACTTTAAATCTTGAAAAGGAAATAAAATTTAACTTAATTTTAAGTTATAAAATATGTTGGTATAAAAATTATTTTCTCAAATGTAAAAGAGAGGTACAGTGTACTAAAGTAACCCCTTATAATATCAAACAACAAAAGATAATGCTAATATAATTAATTTAAAGTATGAAACAACTTTCATTACGGAAGTTTCTTCATAATAATGCTTTTAATTGTACTTTTAAAAGTTCCGCATTGATGCAAAACTAGATGTTCGTTTAACATTAAATTTGCTACTGTCACTGAAGACTGCAGTTAAATATTTACAGGCACAGATAGTTTAGTTTTGTAATTATGGAAATACAACGGGGATGTATTTAGATTTTTCTGTAAACAATTTAATGAAACGTTAAGCAATATAAAGCTTGTGAAAATTGAGACTATCTATGGATAGACAATAGTTTTTATATGCGTAAGTTAATATGATCTTCTTTTCAATAACATTGAAGGGATAGTAACGAACACCGTCAGAACCAAAGATAAAAATACCACCACAAAATATGTACATGAATATGTCTGCCAAAATTAAAGTTCTACAAAGTTATGGCTGTACCTATACTGGCATACGGAAGTGAGACTTGGACGTTAACTAAAAAGCAACAGAGTAAAATACAGGCTTCATAAATGAAATTCTTGAGAAGTGTGAAAGGATGCACGAAGAGGGACTTAATAAGAAATGAAAATATAAGAGAAGAGATGGACATTTTTAGTATGTATGATAGGTTAAAAGATCTCAAACAAAAATGGAAGGAACATGTTGAAAGAATGCCAGATAATAGACTAACAAAACAAATATTACAGTATCATCCTAAAGGTAAGAGATCAGTGGGCAGACCCAGCAAACGATGGCTGGAGGACTTCGAAGGCGGAACAGGCACTTGATTGCCTATGCCATGAAGTGAAGAAGAAGAAGAAGAAGAAGAAGGATATGTCTGCAATTTAATAATAAACACGTGGGGAATACAGAGAAGATATGAGCATCCTTTAACCAAATTAAAAGAATCTCCTTTATTACGTGCACTTCCAATCTCAATATCAAAATTTTGGGTGAAATGTAATATCTTCTCTGCGTACTACCAGATGTACGTGGATTAGTATTAGTATTACTATGACCCCAAGTGGGACACCTCCAGGAGGAAGGATGAAGCGAGAGGAGACAGAGCGTGGCTGTCCCAAGGAGCCACGACAGTGCAGATGACAGAGTCCTTACTTAGAAGCCTCTCTCTGTAGGCCAGGACAACGAACATTCCCGACTACTGTTTCCGAAATGGTCCCAGCAACCGATTCGGAGACCGGCAGCCGATCGGGAGGAAGTAGTTTCTTCAGAGCATATCATCTTGCCATGCACCGCCGAGACACCCGCCGACACTTCTACCCTGAAAGAGACCACTAGATGAGAGTAATGTGAAATCATAATGGAGATGAAATGGAGGGACTGCAAATTCAAGGGATGTAACTAACCTACCTAGCATTCACCTAGCCTCCCGGGAAAATCCCCGAAAAAACCATGCGTCAGTTAGGACGACTATGAAAATCGAACGCGGTCCACCCGAATTTGGGCCTCAGACGAAACTGTCTGAGCCATCCAGCTCAGTGTGTTAAAATAAGAACGTTACTTTTAATTAAACAGATTTCACTGAAAATACTGGTTTTGAGGTCAACTGAATTTAAACAGAAGTGTTTTTAGAAGAAAGTCTGCGTGTCTGTCCTTGAACAGTAAAACCTTAAAACAACAGTTCGGTTAAACATCAAACTTAGTATTTCAGTTCAGCATTTCCCAAAAACGTAACAACGAAGATTTTTAAGAAATCGCTGCTACTGCTCTTGACATGAATAATTTTTCAAAAAAATGTGATTTTTTCCAAAATGCCTCAAGTAGTATTGATTAATATACCATATATTTAAGATATTTTCATGACAAATGAAATGTATATCTTGAATTTTCTGGGCATAGTGACTTAAGTTCTCCCCACTCTGGATTTTACTTTTGTACAACCGGTGAGCCACGCAGTGGTGCTGGGTAGTTAGACCACGCGACTCTCACCTGGTTCGATCCCAGGTGACTGAAAATTGAGATCTGTGGTGGACAACACGGCGGGTTTTCTCTGGGATCTCCGGTTTTCCCCACCATTTCATTCCACCGTTGCTGCATATTCATCTCATGTATCATTAGTGTCACCGCCTGCGGTGCCGCATGTAGCAAAAGCGGGTATTTAACACCACATAATACAACTGGTGCATCGTCTTGTTATATCACACAATTTATATGGAGAACATTTGTTGTGGAAATAATCAAATGCTTTTATGTTACCAAATAGGAAAGAGTATTGGAATATCAAAGCCATCACATATATACTAGCTCTTAAATGATTTGACTATCGCGTAAGTCTCCTGTTGCTATGGTACCTAGTAGGAAATATGTATAAAACCATTTCTAAAAATGTTTATCTCTATTAACATGAACCATATAAAAGAATAATCGTTTTTAATAATAGTTTATACAACTAGAGAAAGTCATTTCAAACCACAAATGTATTGACACTTTTATTTGATGTCATACTTCAATAATTAACAGTTTCTAATGCTAAGATTTATAAACAGTTTAATTCTCATCCTCAGATAATTGGATACTCGATTCAAATAGTGTATTTAATGGCTTCCATTAAATTTATCAGTCATTTAAATGGTGTTCTATTCTTATGACCACACCTAGGTACCACAATAAGATTACATAGCTCATCACTGCAGCAGCTGGCAGTAGATTCATCAACGATAGAGATACTGGTGAGGGCTTCAGAAGCATCTTGGGAACTGAATTCTCACCGTTAACATGACTGATAGCTTGGATATTCACCATTTACGGCAATTAATGAGCTTGATCTTGTTTATTAGTAAATATACATTTTAAAAAGAATAGATTTTCTCCCCACTGCTCATTATTTTTCAACGCTTTGTCCGGTATGAAATGCCCATATGTAACAGTCTAATGTTCCATTTATACCCCGCCTTTCACTACAATGGTCTTATCGGCGGCCGTACTCTTTAGGAACATATTGTCGCGAGCCGTTATTTAAGATCGCGTGGCTTGTATACACAAAGGAACTGATAGGCGGCTAGCGTTCACAAAGAGCCGACAGTTAACGATAGCGCAGATAAACATAGCGCTTGAGATAAGTGACTTGCCGGTCCAGATAGGGTTTCACATTTGGAAGGTTCTAGTGATATCTCGACAGACAATAGTTGCTTTCTTATTTTCTCGAAAGTCTCTCGAATTTATGAATGAGATATATAAGCGACTGTGACACGCCAGCGGACAGTTGTAAAATGAGAGTCAGCTTGATGTGTTGTAACGAGAGCTTATGTTTGTTATTGTCCTCGACCTTGGTTCTGTAATCCTTGTTTCACATAAGCTTGCCCCGTATCTCTTAACGGTCACGTGACCTAAGCATCTCTCATTGGCTGCTGTTGTGTATAGACTGTTGTGCGGTAAAAATTAGTTCGTTATTTAACATGGGGATATATATATCTTTATATGTTGGAAGAGAATTGTCAAATTTATATTTTCGTAACAGCTTGAATTAAATATATTACGCAACGGAGTTGATTTACCTGAAATACTACGTTAAGAGGAGGTTACTTTCCTTTCAACCCCGCCTTTCAAATGACACGAAAGCGCACGTTTTAGCGGTAGTGGTGACATATTTGTTTATGTGACTTTTATCACTGACCTTGTTATGAACTGGATTAGTCATATATTACCATTCGAAGGCGTGTTGTGCCGAGGGCGACAGCTAAATTATTTTATTGGTCGTTTATTGCGCGTGTACTTATTATATGTATAATGGCAAAGTCTACCACTTTATCGCTGTAGCATCGCAAGGGTAAACCTTTACAAAGCGGGGAAAAAAGAAAAAAAATTGTGGTGTATGTGTTTAATGCACTCACAGAGAAGAATCCGTCTTTGTCAGTGAGAGAAGTCGAACAGCTGTGCCCTGAACTTACAGGTGTAAGTGTTAGATCCGTAGGAACATCGCGACGTGAAATTGAGACAACAGGAAAACTTACCACTCCAGGCAAAAGCAGGAATAAACAAAAGCGCGTGCCCGTAGAATACGATGCGTTCGTGCTGTGCGTCGTCATGTGCATAGTTTTTTCTTTAGAAACGAACTCCCTAACATAAATAAAATTTTGTCTACTGTAAATGAGGATGCAGATTTACAAATTTCAGCAGGTCTAGTCTGTATAGATTGCTTATAAGCTGGGGTTTGTGAATGTAAAAAGGGGCAAGAAAAATTTGCTAAGAGACAGAGGCGATATTGTTGTGTGGCGCAGACGTTATTTAAGGGCAATCAGATCTTACCGAGATACAAATCGCAAAAGAGACGAGACTTGGATGAATGAAGGACACACGGAAAGTAAAGTATGGCGCGACAAAACTTTTAAGACTGAAAGACAAGCATTTTTGCAAGTGGAAAAGGCCGAATACCTTTTATTATAAACTTGTTTCAGTTTCATTGCATTCATTCAGTTTCAACTTGCCCAGTTTCATTATAAACTTGTATTTTTGCATGCCTTCATATCCTTATTTGTATGATTTTATTTATCTTCCTGGCAATTATTATAATGTTTACTGCAGGTTTAAGTGTGACGGAAAGCACCGCCTGTGGCGCCAATGCGGGTGAGGGGGAAGGTAGCTGCACGCGGAATGATACATGTCAGCGGGGCAAGGTTATGTGAAACAGGGTTTAGATTGTAACTTGTGATGTAATTCTGCTGCTACGGAGTGTATTTCTACGCTGGGTTTTAATAATTAAATCACGAACACATTCGCACTCTCATTCATACTTCCAGACTCTGGGGAAGATGAGAAATCATCTTGGACGGAGAAAAATCCCTACCCCAGCCGGGAATTGAACCCGGGACCCCTACCACGGTAGGCAGGTACTGTACCGACTGAGCTATAGGGCCAGCCAATATATTTTGATACCTTAAGTTACAGTAACAATCATTTTCTTAATACGTTTCTAAAAATGTTGTTAGAAATAACACTTCAGAAAAATTTGTAAAGAGATTAATGAAACCCAAGATTATGTTGCTTTATACAGAATTGGAGAGCCTTTCCTAGATTTACGAGAGTTAAAGCACTCAATCATGCTATTTTTATATCCCTTAATGACTGAACTGAATTCAATGTAACGGCTTGAAGTAACGGGTCTTAAATCTGTTCAATTTGGTACAGAGTTTTTATTAAGCATATTAGTAGGTGATTAAATCTAATTCTTGAGAAGCTTAGAGGTAAAACCTTTTAGTCACCGGAAAGATAATATGTACCACAAGGTTAAATACACCATGTGGCTGACACTAACAATGATATTCTCTGCTGTAAGCATTTAAAATTTTCGTAGAGTATTAACTGATAAATAAAAAAGGTTTACACGTTTGAACAATACAATTTTTGTCAAGTTCAACGAGGAAAAAATACTGTAATAGGAGAAACAGAGGTTAGTTATAATTTACATTTTTCCTTATGTTTACTCTTAGTAGAGTTATTTCTTCGTTCGAATGTGATAAACCTAGCCATAATTATGGAATGGATTATACATGTAAACCCAATAGGAAGTGGAAGACAATTACTGGAAAATCTCATCCCAAATGCTGAAGAACAAGAGTTCTTTGCAATATTTAAGTTAAACCTGCATCTGTTATTTCATGGAAGAATTCAAGCTTATCTCTTTTACAACCCAGGAATTTCCTACATCGAGGACACACACGAGGAAGTCAGTTCCGTTCAGCAGAGCATGCCAATAATAACGTTGATGTCAGCTTGAGGATTCCCTACGTCATAAGTTTTTGTTGTTGTTGTTGTTGTTGTTGTTGTTGTTGTTGTAATTTTACGTCCTCCAACATTAAGTCATATCGGACGTTGAATGAAATGGATGAATGATGCTCAAATGTGTCCAGGGTCCATAGAGATTGGAGCTACCCGACATTCGTCGTTTAAGGATAAGGGAAACCTCCGGGGAAAACCTTATCCAGGTAACTCACCCTGACCGAGATTCGAACTCGGTATCTCTTGAACGTGAGGCAGACACGCTACCATCTACGCTATCGAGGCGGGCTTCCCTGCGTCATAAGTATATGTTTGAACTATATGGTTATTATGCAAACGCCATTTAGAGTTTGAGTCTAGGGGTTTAGGTCACAAGGATATATCGCTAATATATGGTGCAGTTCCAATGTGTGACATTCAATAAGTTCTAAATGTATTTCTCTAAACTTTAAATGTTCACATTGTGCACTAACATACAGTAAATTCATAAGACAATAAAAATCTGCATATAATATTCATTAAATTTATTATTTTTATTTGTATAGTTCTCTATGCTAAGTAACTGCATTTTAAAAGTTATTGTGATATGAAAAGTGGAATTACATTTTAAATATGAAAAATCAAACGTTTAACTTATGAAGATTGTGTTTTGGTTATCTTCAGTGTCTATTTTGATACTTGTATAGCCTATATTCTGTGTGGCTAAAAGCTGGCTTTTCAGGCATAAAATCCGAGGTCTAGACACACTGAATCAGACAAGCTAATCACTCAGGATGACGTCATGTGCACGCAGACAATGCAGCTCTTCCATGTTTTTGTAAGATGGAAAACCACAGTTGTTGGCAAAACTGGATATAAAATAGGTACACGATTACACAGGTTGCCACCCCCACCATATCACACTAAACTAAATGGTACTCACAGCACCTGCACAGCATACATTTAAGCGCAGAGGATCTACCCAAAAGTCCGAAGATCTACAAAGCGTTGTGGCTGTTTTTAATCACCCGGTACTTGTACTTTCTGTTATGAATTTGCTTCTGAACTGCCAGATGTTTTTGAAGCACGCTGACTTTTTTCTTTGCATTTATCAATAACGCTACAGAGCTGAAGATTCTCATATACCGACAAATATTGAGACCGGCTATAACTTACGCATGTCAAGTCTGGGGTGCTGCAGCAACCTCACATTTATGCCCGATTTCACCAACAGATGTTAAGACTTAACACGAGTTTAGCAATTGTTAAAACAAAAATTGCATTTCGCCAACAAGTGTTTTAGTGTAACACTCGTGTTAAATCTCATGTTAAACTAACAAGCCGAATTTCTAATGTTAAGTCCTTAACGATTGTAAATAGTCAAGATGGCAAGCATGAACTCAGCTGTTGATGTCGATTTGCTATATTTAAGACCGTCTAAATGGCATTCATAATAGAGTACGGCCTATGAGGAGAAATGATTGTGAGGAACTATCCGAAGAAAATTGTTTTAGGGAGGTATAGACTGTCGAAACACGTTGCTATGAAGGTTACTGCGGAAGTACCAAGAGAGGTTAGAACATGCATCGAAAGGAATATGCCGATCTCGCATTTGCGATTTGCCTTGCGGTTTTATAATTCACTGAATTATGTGGATAATACACTGTACACCTCCCGTCTTGAAACGTTCAAGTCACTTGTCCTTCTTCGCACCTCGTTTTAAATTTGCGTAATGAGTTAGAATATGCATCGAAAGGAATATGACGATTTCGCCTTAGCTTCAAGTATTAATAACTTTGCGATTTTATAATTCACTGAATTATGTGGATAATACATTTTTCACCTCCCGTCTTGAACCGTTTAAGGCACTTGTTCTTCGCACTTCGTTTTAAATTTACGTAATACTGACAAGTTGTTTGGTGCTTGTAGTAGTGACACATGCATTTGAATTAAATTCGTTTCCAATATTTTCCCCGTGACATCTTTCTATATTACATTCACTGCATCCGTCCTCTTATTTTCCACGATATCCTTACACTTCGTCACCATTTCAATTCACAATTCTTTCTCTGTCGATGAGAAATTTGTCTCACGGCTTTATTTATGATTTTGTTCATCCGCCATTTGTGCAGACGAAAATGAAAACAAAAGCGCATCGGAGTACGTTCAGAAAATAATCCATAACCTTCTATAGCTGCGATATTTAGAAGTTTCTTGGTTTTAACACAGGTTTGTTAACATTTTAAGAAAACAAGTTGGTGAAATGCAAGAAATTTAACATTAGTTTTAGCGCTGTGACATTTGTTACGTTACATTTATTAACGTCGATTTTAACATCTGTTGGTGAAATCGGGCATTAAACAAACACCAGGTACTGCAAAACCGTTACCTCAGAATTGTTCCAGGTTCTGATTGGTATATCCCCAACATCAACATACGCAACGACCTCTCATTTCCCACTCTCACCAACTACATCCTAAATCTTTCACATAAGTTCTATTCTGCCCTACCATCCAGTTTCAACCATCTTATCAGGGGTCTCGGGGAATATGATATAGACCCCGGGGCTACGTACAAACACCCAAGAACCTCCCTCGGCTTACCATAAATCTTAACATCCCCATTACATACCATTTCTATCTTTCTATTTCTTCTCTTTCTAATCATACATAAAAAAGCAGAACAAAGGCCAACCATCGACCCACCGCCCGATGACTTAATCCCCACCAGTAAGGGCAGTGTCTCGGGATAGCAACAAGTCGAAGGCCCCTGTTCCATGGAGCAGGGTTCACCTTCAACGACACCCCCGTGCTGTGCTACATAGCTGACAGGCTTTCGCGTCAATCGTGCAACGAAACATCGTCGCAAGCAAATTAAGGACTATTTTACAGAACAATATGGCTATAAGTATACTTCGCGAAGGTATGTATCCTACATTGGCTGGAGTAGAGTTCGTTACTATTCAGCTTTCATCTAGTAGGAATAGATTCATATCTAACTTTAGCAATCAGGCACATCAGAATATTTTCCCCATGTGGAGTAATACACGTGATAGGAGATGGTTCCGCCTTACTGTTGTAGGATTAAAATTGAATTTTTATTTAGGATAAAGAAGCAGTTCTTTAACTGCTGTGATTATCGCGTCCCATTACATTATATCGGGCGTGAAAGACCACTTAATTTTGCTCATATAACTCTTTGTCAGGCTTGAGGTTCTTTTACGAGCTAAAAGTCTGACACGGAACCACCGGCTTTAATTCCCTTCAGAAGGAAACCACGCTAAAGATTTTTACGTCCGAAGAAATCCATCGTACTCCCACCGGGTCTGAACCCGCCTTTCAAGACATTTGTTTCATTTCATACGTTTGTAATATTCTCAATGATATTCTGGATACTGAATTTTCAAATCTCATGTATGAGGTCTAGAAAATTATTTTACATGCATTAGTCGAGTAATTTCTATTTCTAATACATAACATTGTGGCGACTATATATTTCAATCTGATGGGAGAAAACTTTCAAAATTTCTAAAAAAAAAAAAAAATTGCTTATTAACGCCTTGGGTTTTAAATTCGCATATCTATTTACTCCCTATTTTCAAACAGTCGGTGAAATTACGAGGTATGTATCATGTAAATTTTGCTCTGAAAAATTTGAGAAAAAATCAGTGTAATATTCAAAGAATTATCAAATTAATAGTAAGAAAGTTCTTTAAAATGCTAGAAAGCATCACGTACATGTCATTGTTTTTTTTTCTTATCTTTTTACAGAATAAAGATAAGTATTTTCTCTTCGCAGATTTCGCTGCTGGAACTTTTTGTGAAATACGTGTAAAGATGTCTGCTGCATCTTTGAACATATAACCGTTCAATCTCAGAACCAAAACTAAAGTGATGGCTTTTAGAGGAAAGAACAACATAAGAGCAAAAATAGCTATAAACAATAAAATAATAGAACAGGTTAATAGTTTTAACTATCTAGGCTACACAGTAGCAGTAGCAAGTAATAACAAGGATGTGGAGGTGAAATTAAACAGATTCAATCAAATGTGTGGGACTATAATAAGAACGCTGAACAGGAAAACACGAAAGGAAACACAGATGAAATTTTATAAGATAATGGCATCCCAACGTTAAGATACGGTTCCGAAATATGGACACTGACAAAGAACCAACGCAAACAGCTAGAATCGGCAGAGATGAGATTTTTGAGAAGCGTGGCAGGTTATAAAAGAATAGACCACGTAAGAAAAGAAAAAATAAGAGAAGAGCTTGGGGATTTTAATCCAAACAGTAATATAATAAAGAACAAAATCATATTTTAAGAATGGACGCGGGACGACTTCCAAGAAGAATTTTAGATTATATGCCGAAGGGAAAGAGAGATATGGGACGTCCAGCTCTACGCTGGAAGGATCAGTAGGCTCTTGAAGAGAACGGAACGGGTCACAGGGCCCAATCCTTGAAGATGATGATGATGATGATGATGATGATGATGATGATGATGATGATGATGATGATGATGATGATGTCTGCGGCAAGCGTTAGGTACAATTGCACAGAGTTAACCTTAGAGTTCGCATGACGTATTCGCCTTAGCCCATCTCGGTAGCGTAGATGGTAGCTTGTCTGCCTCACGTTCAAGAAGTCCTAAGTTCGAATTTCGGTTATGCTGAGTTACCTGGATAAGGTTTCCCGCGGTTTTCTTTTATCCTGATAGACGAATGTCGGGTAACTCTAAGAACCATGGACCCTGGACTCATTTGAGCATCATTTCACCCATTTCATTCATCTTCCGATATGACTTAACGTTGGAGGATGTAAATTACAAAAAAGTATTCGCCTTATAAGACTATTTGTTCGTTAACTTTAGCCGTATATTATCTTCTGATGTGCTCAGGAATGCATACTCTTCTTCCGCTGCACTACCTGCCCTTTTAATAAGTAAACAAGGTCATTGGGTTTCAATTTCAACTTTTTTAAAATAGCCGGTTCCAGGTGAGATCACGTAACTGAAATAAGATGCCACTAAATTATTAAAGATGTGTAAAATGAATAAAAGATTAAATAAACTGGTGATATAATTTAGTGGTAATATAGCGACTTTTCAGGTAGGGCGACCCAAAGAGTTGCTAACATTGAATACGAACCAAATTTGCGGTTTGTAGAAAACTTGCTCTTCCAAGGTAGACCAGTACCGCATCGAAAACATGAAATGCATTTGTTCTAGATTCTGAAGAACGACGCATTCTCTCTCTCTCTCTCTCTCTCTCTCCTCTCTCTCTCTCTCTCTCTCTCTCTTCTCTCTCCATCTCTCTCTCTCTCTCTCTCTCTCTCTCTCTCTCTCTCTTCCTAAAATACTTATTAAAGAAACATAAATTAACCTGGCTTAAATAGGCCAGTTCGATTTTTCTGGAGGGACGCCATGATTGCAACCATTGATTTTAAGTCGCAAGCTATTAATTTCTGCCAGTTCTCATTCTTGCTTTCTTCCCCAATTATCAGGCCTCACATACTAAGCTCTCCTCTTTCTTTTAAAGACCAGGAGAATCGCAGATTATAAACTTTACTAGGCAACATATACGATATCCTTCAACCTTTTGGATTTCTGGGCAGAAATTTCTAATCACTACTGAAGTACGATTACATGAACGAGTGCATGTACTTCTCTTATTTCTATTACCAGATATCATTCCTGTGAATTACTATCATAAATTATCTAAAGCATCAACAGATTAGCAAGACAGTTTCCCAGGGTCGTGTTCCGCATACTAAATGAGACAAGAGATTAAAGATACTATCTTAATAAGCAAACAGCGCTGATATCATAGTGCCAAATACTCGTACTGAAGCGATCACAGAGTTCTAATCCCATTGCATT
Organism: Mantis religiosa; assembly: GCA_030765055.1. NCBI lineage: Eukaryota > Metazoa > Arthropoda > Insecta > Mantodea > Mantidae > Mantis > Mantis religiosa. The sequence goes on from CM060957.1 coordinate 98,425,101, forward strand.
TTCCTATCTGCGCTGTTTACTGGTTATAGGTTAACTGGGTACTCTGTTATACAGTTTGACTTCTTTTACGGCAAAGATGGGTTTATTATTACTACTATAATAATAATAATAATAATAATAATAATAATAATAATAATAATAATAATAATAATAATAATAATAATAATAATAATAATAATAATAATAATAATAATAATAATAATAATAATAATAATAATAATAATAATAATAATAATAATAATAATAATAATAATAATAATAATAATAATAATAATAATAATAATAATAATAATAATAATAATAATAATAATAATAATAATAATAATAATAATAATAATAATAATAATAATAATAATAATAATAATAATAATAATAATAATAATAATAATAATAATAATAATAATAATAATAATAATAATAATAATAATAATAATAATAATAATAATAATAATAATAATAATAATAATAATAATAATAATAATAATAATAATAATAATAATAATAGTAATAATAGTTTGGAAAAACCATTTAAAATATCCAATTCTAGAAATCCTTGAGATGAAGGGCTCATTTACACTTTATCATTTCCCCAAACAGTTCTATAGTTTAGAACCCTGAAGAAACGCTCCTGCACGTGCGCCGCTGTGTGACAGCTTTCTGGAAATACATTTTTTAGACATCCCATTGTTGGACCATAGCTTTGAGTTTTTCAAACTCGGCACAATGAACTCCTCGCAGGTGTTGCTTCAAAATCGCGAAAAGATGATAATCATAGGGAGTAAAATTCTAAGGTACGATATTTAACATTTAAAACCCTTCCAAGTATGCTCAATGTTATTGTCCTCGGGAATTAACTTCCTCCTCTGTTTATACCAGTTTTCTGCTCCTTTCCACATAGTTGCACATTAAGCTACCTAGACACTGGCCACTTATCGGTCGTAAATCTCAGCAATGTTCACACATTGATTATTCTCTGTGGTATTTGCCCATATGCTGAAAGCAATAGGAATAGTGTATGATCCAATGACATCATCTTGTTGCTTTACCTCACCTTCTCGTTTTCAATATAAAGCATTTCGTCTTCACTCAATCAGGTAGCCACGCATTATAGGGTGTGTTTGAGCCTCATAAATGCGATATAGCTCGGTGAACAATAAGTGGAGGCAAAGCGTCTTCCCCTCTTTTGGATAAAGTTTAGCATCACCTGGTCTGAAGGAATACTCTGTAATATATTTCAGTAATTTCTGGTGAGTGTCATCGACATAGTAGAATTTTAAGGAGGGCAAAAAAGAAAAAAAGGAAATTGTGGGAAACCCGCATACCAGTGTTAAATTGATTGGGTTCTAATTGGAGCTATGAGTTCTCTTATCCTCAGGTGAATGGTTGTAGGAAATGGATTTTGGTGGTTGTTGGTTACTCAGTCGTATTAATAACACTTTATTTGTTGCAGAATTATTTTGCTTAATTTCTACTAAGTTTGCTTATCGACTTGGATCGGTGACAACCTGTTAGTAAAATTCCTAACATAAATTCAATTTTACTTGAAACCCTGGATTACTTGTTTAAAGTTACTCCGCGCGGTTTCTATTTCTTCTTTATACGGCGACTACTTTGCTCTAATAAACTTCTAATGCTGCTTCCACTTACTCTGGTTGCGCTATTCTTAACTTCCCTACATTTCAGACTTATAAATCTTCGCTTCTCTCCTTAACGCGCATGAACACGTCCTTCCTGTCGTAGTATCACATTTTAAGTAAGTTTTTCTTACTTCACGATTCAGTTCGAACCTTATTCTGACCCCCTCTCTAAATTTATCACATGACCAAACTAGCTCACCCTTCTCAAATGTTACATTATTATTGGTTTCTCATTTATTTCGAATTTTCGCATTGGTTTGCAAAATTCATCTAACTCATTGACGTTCAGCCCACCCTGAGTTGGGGAACGCCTACCCTGAGTTGTTTGTAACGGTATACATCGTTATCAAATCAGCGAACTAAATCCCTTTAGCGTTCATGCTCAGCTGCATTTTGAAAGCCTTTTGTCCCAAAACATTCCTGGCTGGAAATGTTCTATAGTTCTCAGACATTGAACTTTTACTAGCACAAAGAAGGTAACGGTCCTTCCTTCCTGTCTCTCCGACGTATACAGATTTTTACAAGAATATTTATCTTTCTTGCCTGGATGCTAGTACATATGTTATATTAAATTATATTCTTCCCTTCTTATTCTTTAAGTCAATCGCTATTTTAATCATTACTCTATCCATTCTAGTTTCATATTATTATAACAAGATTTTTATATTAGTTTAGCAAAGCATTTTTATTAATTTAACTTCTTTTTTTAATTATCTGATTTCGATAAATTCGCTGCCTCCTAATCGCTGACTGATACTGCGGTTACAAAATGAAAAAGAAAAAAAAATAATGTCCTTCGAGTAACTTACAATTGCTTTTCACATAAACTAACCTTAATTTTGTTATCAGTATTTCAAGAACATGTAAAATGTGTTGGATATAAAGAATAAGTTCAAGAATAAGAAATACGACCATTGAAGTAGAAATAAAGGACTTAATTTTAAAAGCTGAAACTTGCTCGGTACAGTCACCAATGACGAATAAAATCGTGAATGTGAAAGATGTAAGTACCTCATGAAATTTATGCTCCATTGTATGATAATGGGTGTTAAAGTACTGCCATTATCTGTGTATAGGAGGAGTAATACAAAGTTATCAAGATGGAGGCAGAAATAGTATTCAAATACAGTTGAAACAGGAAAACACACAAAAGAAAATGCTGGTACTAATGGACATAGCATATCATGTCATGTATAACTACTTTTATCCCCCATAGCCTTATAAACTAGTTTGTTACATCGTTCCTAGTAACCAATATTGATTCAAAATACGACCTGAAGGTTTCCTGGCGACCAATATGCTCAAGTTGTTCTAGGGAAGCAAGCCAGGTGAAAAGACGATTAGAAATCGACGTTTTGGGAGTGTGCATCTCTCTCGCATCATCAGGACATTTATTAAATGTTATAACCACAAATGAATCACTGGATATAACACAAATATAAACAAAGACAAAACACTATCAAAATTCGCATTACTGAACAAAAAACTGTTTTCAGAATATTAAATGCCAGGTCAGGAGATGGCGTGAGTATAGAAAATTAATTGGGTCAAAGAAACGTACCTACTTAACTTTATTATCAATTTCTTTGAGCAAATTTCTAATCGTCTTTTCACCTGATTTGCTTCCCGAGAACAACTTGAGCAATATAGAGTTTTATCTCTAGTGAATTAAAACGTTTTAGAGCATTGTTAAAATCTTTTTATTTAATTTTAAAACTTGTACTCTTTATCATATAAAATACTTTTTAGGGGCCAATAACGTCAATGCACGCTGAATATCCATTAAAACATATTAAGGAACGAATAGGTATCAAATACCATCAATTTCATTTTATTTATATCCATTATCTCCAACACAACCAGCACTAGTTCCATCATGTTCCCATCCAGCAAAGACAAATTTGCATAATTAATTAAAATAATTACTCTGATTTATCTTTTATATATGCATATATACTTCGTGAAAATTATTACCCCAGGAAGCCTTAAGTCTTAAATTTTCCATTCAGATATTATTTAATCTCTATTACCATTTAAGAAACCAAGAAATACGGTCCAGTGAAGACCAGAGTTTGAAGTACACACCGTAATAGAAATGCTTTTCTAAGATAAACAAAAATGATGCATTATTGTTGTTGCAAGAGTTCGTGAAAGGAGAAGGAATAACCTTTCGTAAGTAATTATAATTTTCAAGACTCCAGTTGAATTTATCAACAGCTTTGACTGATTTGTTGCTTATAAGTCCTTTCCGCCAATGCTAATCTTACTTCTTGGATATAAATGATAATGGTCAATATACTGAAATAATATACTGAAAATAATATTTATTACCACATTATTCGGTTGTTTGAGGTATTTAACACATTTCAACAGCTCTTGTAAACTATATACTTGTCGAATAACCACAACGCTTCGTTTCCACGTTTACCTTGATATGACTGTGACGGCTATTGTTAATTTTAACGATACGGGTAACCCAAGCTAAATTGAAAACTATGTTGTATGCAGCTGATCAAATAATAATGGCCACAAATGAAGATGACCTGCAGAAAATGCTGTATAGTCTAGATAAAATTTCTACAGAATATGGAATGAAAATATCAGCAAATAAATCCAAAACTATATAGCATTTAAAGGAATTAATCCAGTAAGATCAAAAATAGTGTTAGATAACATAATAATTGAATAGAAATCACACTTTAAGTATTTAGGATGTTATGTCTCGTACCAAGGCGAAGCTGATATAATAGAGAAAATAAATTAATTTAACTATATAACAGGCACAATAAAAAGAACATTAAAAAATAAAGCAAGAAAGGACTCTATAATAAAACTATACAAAACAATGGCAATACCAACTCTGATCTATGGATCAGAAACATGGACACTAACAAAAAGAAATAGTACGAGAATACAGTCCTCAGAAATGAAATTCATAAGAGCGATAGCTCGATATACCAAAATTGATAAAAAAACGCAGTCAGGATATTAGGACAGAGTTTAAAGTAGAAGAAATAAACCGTACTATTGAAAGAAATATAAATCAATGAAAAGAACATGTTCAGAGGATGAATAATAACAGAATACCAAAAATAGCCTTAAACTATAAACCTTTAGGAAGAAGAAACCAGGGAAGACCGAAGAAAAGATGGGCAGACCAATTTGGGGCCGGAAAGGGTTAAACACTCCAAAGCCGTGAGGTAGAATAAGAAGAAGGGTAATCCATTTGGTGTCCACCACGCCCCCTAAAAGGTCGCCTCGAATCTCTCCTCGCAATACATAGAACTCGACCGTATCTCATTAGCACCAATCACAGCAGAATTCATTAACGCATAGCTTCGTCAATTGTTTAATCGCTTATGCCCTTTGTTCCCTGATTCGCATCCGGTTATTATGTATGTACCTGTATTACGGACTTCCTCGCACCTGGGACATTCGGTCGGGCAGGCTAACCTAAGAAAGAGATGACAATCCATCACCTCTATGCAGAAGTTCACGATTTCAAACAATGATGTAGTCAGTTAAGCTTATGGTAAAGGATGGAGAGCTTCGAAGTAAATCTATCTTCGATCCTAATGCATTGCATAATTGTGTTACAGTTATAAACCTTTTAAATTACAGAAGGTTTTATAAAGTATACTTTGTCTCTATTTTAAAACAATAGAATTGTATTAGTTAGACCAGACAATATCAGCTGTCTTTAAAATATGCTAGGACTTACTACAAAGCATAGGGATTCTTAAGCAGTTGGCTTCAAGTGATCAACAGCGGCCGAAGATTACTGATAGGCAGATAAAGCGATTTGAGTGCTGCATGTAAACGCCAAAGGAATGCACAACGGATGGAGGGTGCTTGGTTACGTACGGAACTGAGGTAATGTGTGAGAATCGCTTTCGGAAGGTCCTGAATTTAACTCTCGGCGGCCGCCCCCTCTGAAACACGAGATTTTTTCTGGTTTCTCAGGACCCATGGGGAATGCTAGGGCTCCTCTTCTAGCACGGTTTTCACTTATCTATAATTTCCTTCATTTTCGTCTGTTTTACGGCTGTAGGACCAGGCAGCGCTGTTCGACTTGTTGCGGCTGGGCGGTAGAGGCGCATTTTGTAGACGTTTCTTCTTGGCGTCGGACAGGATCGCTCGTTTAGGAAGCACTTCTGTGTAATCTTAGGTGGGTGCCCCTTCGGGAACCCCATAAGGTTAGGGGCGCTTTGTTGAGCTTGGGTAACGTTGGATACATTCAAACTGGAAACATTAAGAATCTTTTCCATGCTTGTGTACCTTGTCATCCATATCCGGTAACCCTTCATGTTTCTCCCCTCATCCTTTTCACGGTACAAGCACAAACGAATGGATAGTCTACATGCGATTCTCGGCCTCGGTTGCGGGGTTCCATCCTTTAAATGTACCTTTACTCTTCTTATGGTCATGTCTACTCTACTCATGTCCCTTCATCATGGTTTTAATGCTTTGAAATTCCTATGCCTGCTTATTATTTAAGAGAGGCTATTTCTGACAGACCTTCATATTACATCGAATATATGTAACATTGCTCATTGCTTCATTTTTGTTTCTTGGTGTTTTGTTTCAAATTTGACTTAATGAAAGATGAATCAAGTGTTAAGTAAATGCGGAAAGATTTGCAGACAAAAATGTGATTGAGATCTACGAAAATGACTACTTTTACTTGGGAGCAAAATCACAATAGATGTTTTTTAGAGTTCTGTACTTATACAAACACACAAATTTACATGATCCACATATGGAGTTAAACGAGCAATGATAATGAATTAAGTTTGCAGTAATCTTAATTCATATAAGAAAGCATTCGACTTAGTGCAAAGAAGAAAGAGACATTATTTATTATTTAATATACTTTTAAGTGCATGGCGAGGAAAAAGAATCATTTCTCAGAGACTGAACAGCCGAAGGGATTCAGGAAAAAGCGTATTGATCTGAATCATGGAGTTCATTTCATATGAAGTTTAATTCGTGACAATCATTCTCTGACCTGAAGGGGACGGAAAATAAACGAAGATCCAAGCAATCGTTGGCAAACTATGCGAAAAATTAGCTTCAGTGATGAGATACGATGAAAGAACAGGTGTGGCATGCGTCCAGTTGAACGAGGTCGTCGTTCCTTTTTCTTGACACTTGGCGAAGAATGCTTTCGCACTAAAGGAGCACATATTTCGCAAGGAAGAGGTCTAGTCATCGAAGAACAGAAAGAAACTATTTTCATTGTATTATGGATTGTGAATATAATTAACCCAGTCCAGTTTCAACTGCTGTGATGCGAATGCACTCGGGAAAGAGCAGTTCCGTACCATATGGCTTGGTGCAATTGGCTGACAGTTTATTCCTTCGTCCATTTCACAAATGCACTGTGAATTATTCTGTGAGCTCGAAGTATAAGAAACCATAACAAATTAAACATTATTGATGTCAGAGTCTTAAAATAATATATGTATTTCTCAAACTTGCTTTGAAGATATCATAAATATAGCGCAAATTTACATTTGTTAAGTCAATTTACATAAAAACCACTTTTTAACGTTTAAGAATCCGATGACAGTTGAATGTCATTTGTTTTATCTTTGTATGCCCATCCTAAAGTGACCTTTCGTATAAGGAAAGGGCTGGATTCAGGAGTGAGGACTTCTATTTAGAATCTATCAGTGAGTAAAACTGAGATTTTAAAAATGCCAGGACACATATTGTTTGGAGAGGAATATTTTATTCAAAAGAAAAAAGTCTATTAGCTATAAGATATGTCGTCATAAAAATAATTCAGTACTGTATTCTATTCCTTTTTGCATTTTATGAAGACTAGTTGTTTTATCTAATTGTATACAAAATTTCATTTTATACAGAAGACTTGTTTGCCATGGAAACAGTTAAATTCTAGTATGTTTCATGTTAAGGCGAACAAAACGTGTTATTCATGAGTAATTCAGTGTAATATAAAACATTTATACAGAAACTGACGGAATTAAAGTTCTAGTCATGATAGAAGTTCTGCTGAAGAATGTGAACACTTTCCAACGAATCTAAGCCAAATCAACAATTTACTCCACAGGCAACCGTGAGTGGAATAGATACAAACGTCAAAAAAACACAACATATCAGAGATATGAAAAGGTCCAGAAGACTTCAAAGTATGTATTTAAGAATGCATTTTAAAAATTAGTTGGATATAGTTTTATTTAATGGATTTACTGCTAAGTATAAAAGTGTCTGTATGCCTCAACGCCATCAGTTTAGGAATATAGCGAAATGTCTCTTTTGAAGATAGTCTTAAAATACGATGTGCTTTAATGTCGGGTAACTCTAAGCTCCATGGACCCAGAAATCATTTGAGCATCACTTCATCTATTTCATTCATGGTCCAATATGACTTAACGTTGGAGGACGTAACTTAAAAAAAAAGGATGTGCTTTGGACATACCAAAACAATTACGCTGGGAAACAAAAGAAAAAAAAATAATTTTTGAATGTTTCGAGCCCTTCATCAGGCAATTCCTACTAATTTTGGGTTGAGAAAAACAAATATTACAATGAAAAATTTTTATTTGCTCTAGTTTCCATGATACACACAAGGTGGAAGTATTACATATTAACGGATTGAGAGAAAATGATATATTTTAATTACATACATGCTAACAACAATGAAAGTGCATTTGATTTTTTAACTGGTAATTACATGTACAGAGTTCTAAATTGCTGGGAAAATGCTTCGCAGATAGTCGTGTCTGAAGAAAATCATGTGGTGGCCTACTGACTTCGTCGCCTTTTAGCTTGCCTCTTGTGATGGAGTTCCGCAGACTCCCTATACAAAGACCAACAGTAATACGCAAGCATTATTTCATTCCAACGGCCCTGATATCTTTGTTCCATAACAAAAATGTCCTGATGGAACCTCTCCCCATGATCATCACTAACAGCTACACAACTAGGAGGGAAAAAGTCTAGGTGGGAGTGGAGAACATGGATCTTAAGGAACATGTTGCATCCAAGGTTACGGTATTTTTGTAGGAGCACTGTCACCAAATACTTGCAGTTGTCATCTATTTTGTTGCCTTAAAATACATGAACAACAGCCTTGAATGCTTCCCAAGCTTCCTTTTCTTTCCCCTCCAAAATTTGGTCAAATGCAGGATCCTTTACAAGTTCTGTTATTTGTGGTCCGACAAAAATGCCTTCCTTAACTTTTGCATCACTTAATATCCAAAATTTCACTCTGATTGTGTTTTGTTATTTGACAGGTGCACCAACTCTCCAAAAAATTCTCCCAAATTTAAAATCTTCACTCCAAAAAAATGAAATGTCACTTTATCTTCAAAACAAGAGCTAATCTATCATTTTATGGCGATTTTTGAATTCAGCAGATGGAAATACATGTAAATTCACTATTTTTAAGCCCGAAACATTTTCATTGTTGCCCAATGTTATCTATTCACAAGTCTTCAGCAGTCTTCACCCCTTTTCCTTCAAAACATAAAAAACAACTACTTTGCATTGGATTGATCTAAGTTTTATACACAAACTATATATTTCGCGTTCATAGCACAACTCGAACACTTTGCTTTAATACCCAGATTTACTAATGCGAAACGAACTGCAGATCAAAGAGAATTATACACGAACTCATTACAAATCGGAGAGATGAGATCATTCTGGACTCTGAGTCGTTCCGAACGCTCGTATTCCTTTGTATTATTTCTAGAGCTACCTTTGCGCTCAGAGTGCCGGAGAAAAGTGATAAACGCGCGTTTGATCACCGTGTACCTTTAAACATGTGCATCCACCGATTAGACCTCCGCTGTCAACTCGCGTGCTTCTTGTCTGCAATTCTTTTATCAGGTAAGTGTAGCGATAAAAACTTGTAAGTTGTTGTTGTAAGTAAATATATAAACCATTCTATTGAATTTATGAAAAAAGACAGGTTTACTAAATACCATTCAAAAAGTACTGATAAGAAAGAGACTTTTAGACTGACAAACAATTTTAAATAACTATAGTTAATCCACGTTTACCTTAATAACACTGAAAGGATTCGCTTTAATAACTGATTCATTAATACAAATTTTACTACACATATATAATCTGCAAATAAGATGTACGCATTTAGTAGTCCATGATAATTTAATTAAACGATCATCGGTACAATAATTTGCATCAGTTCAACAATTACGCATTTCTATGGTGCATCAAATTTCTTTATACATGGATACGCAATCAACATTGTTGTGTTCATTGCCTTTATAGGACCAAGTAGTAAAAACAGTTAAACAGATCGAGATTGAAAAATATTTAATTCATTTACCTTAATCTACATGAGAGATTCATAAATCAAAATATTGAATGTTTCACTTGTTAACGCACTGTAAATTGCCAAAATGACATCAATGCCACCTATGTGCCAGAATTTCGTCCCACAGGACTTTTTTACATACCAGTAAATCTACTGACACAGAGTTGTGATTGTTAAATGTGCTATAAGGCTGGAGCGAGGCTGAATCCCCGATTTTGCGATCAGTAGACTTGCGCCACCCAGACCGAAGGTATAGAAATCGCAAAGATAAGAGGAGAAATCGAAGGTTCTGCACCCACAGTCCACTTGCTGCTTAAAAAGTGAAATGTGTAGTGTTTAACGCCCGCTTTTACTACATACGGCACTGCAGACGATGACACTGATGATACATGAGATGAAGATGTAGCACCGGTGGAATGAGATGGCGGGGGAAACCGGAGATCCCGGAGAAAACCCGCCCCAGCACCATGTTGTCCACCACAAATCTCACTTTGCGGTCGCCTGGGATCGAACCGGGCCGCCTTGGTGAGAGCCAAGCGGTCTAACCACGGCGCGGCCTTGCTGCTTATAGTATCCTTATCTTAAAAAAAAAAAAAAAAAAAAAAAAAAACTGTAGACGTTCGGAGAGGTGAAAATACATACCATATTTGGCTTGCGACAAGCAGCAAATTCTAATGAATAATCAAAATGAATAAATAAATAATTAAACAAATAGTGATTGCGATTATTAGAATTATTGTAAGTCCTTAATGTGACTGAAAGCAGCATCTAATAATGCCAAAAAGAGGATATTCTCCTCTAAAACACTACACGGATCATTCTAAAGCACGAAAAGGATAATAATTTCTAGTAAGGTAGAGCATCTGGTAATCTTCAATCTAGCTTTCTCTCTATACCTATATTTCCGTCCAACTTTGAAGGCCTGCATGTGTCTTAAAGCCGTTCACAGTAAACGTATGTTTCATTACATAGATTAGCAAAACCAGCAGCTTCCTTCGTATTATTGCATTTACTGTGAAGATTTTTTCTCTTTTTATTTTCTCCTTTCCTTCGCAAGTTTTCGTTTTGTCTCTCCTTTCCTCTTTCCCCCTACTCTTTTATTACTTCACCCTCGCGTGTTCTCTCTACCTTCCTGTAACTTGTACTTATTCTGCGATGTTTTGAAAACAGAAAAATTACTTGATTTTCCGAAGTAGTGAAAACTAAATCAACGGGATTACAACTGTAACTTCTCGTGGTAACCGGTATATGGCAACAGTTTCAATATCATTGATTAATAAATAAGTTGTCACATTCCCTGTTCTCTAAACGAAATATAAACTGTTATATGAATTTTCGTAGCAAACAATTCATCATATCTCTACAGATAATGTAGGATACCCATTTAAATATTTAATTTAATTTTGTTGCTTTAAAATGGTCCATGTTAAAGACATAGTAAATTAAATATTCAAGTCCTTTCAGGATTGTAGCACGTTTCTGTGTACTCTGTATGGTGTAGAACCCTTAACTAAGCCTGTCCCTGAGTGCTGAGGGGGTTAGGATGCTGTATCTGGAAATGTTAGGAGCCCCAACTACCTGTTACCATTAGATTTGGGCGCCCTCTACTCTCAAATTTCATTTCTTTCCTCCCTTCTTTCATTTCACATAGGCGCAAAAGGATAACTACTAGTAATACTGAATTTCTCCAAATTCCACAAACTAACATCTAATAATATAGTCAGTACTTTAGTTGAAGGGCAACGCGAGGAAAGGTAGTCCACAGACATTTGGGACTGCCTTCATTAAAGCTTTTTTATAATTTACTCTAAAAATATTAGTCGAATTGTGTGTAAATGTTTATTTTTGTCAAAATGTGTTCAAAAGATTAGTTTATATTCATTAAATATGAAAGCATGTACACAGTTTATATAGAAGGTCGGTAGATGACACTGGTCTCTAATAAATGAATCTGGAGGTAGGGAAATGAAATTTTTATTGGTGATACAATGTTGTAGGAATGAATTAGCAAACGAAATACGCCTGTCATAAGCAAGAGATTTCACACACTGTTGTACAGTGAGCACCCTTCTTTATAGAGGTTCCTAAAAAGGTGGATCCCCTCAAATATTTTTATTCAACTAAAGCACTAGGTATGTGCACTCCATGGTAAAACTCAATGTATATAAATACAATTTCCACCATAAAATACTGGTGACTAGAAGTCCTTTAGAAAATTTATAATTTGGCATAACAATTACAATGAAAGGTTGGTAACTTTTAAAGGTTTCGGCACTTCTTCATAAGTTAGCATAGACTATGGAAGAGCATTCCGAAGGTGTGAACAAGTAGACTCTTCGCTCCTTACTTGCAGTAGTTACTAGCACACATGCTAACAAAAGTATTAGGTGAGACCGGATTTTCCGATCGGTTTTCCGCTTTGCAGTAGTGAAGAAAGCGTCGGCTCGACACCTTGTGAGTACTGTTCCCAGACCTAAGCTAATAGAATAAGTGTGTAGGAAGGATACTTACGTTAGTGTGTATTGCTGAGATGAGAACGAGTTGTCTCGGCGCTGATCACGCGTTGTGCATAGCGCCGCCTTCTCGCACTGGTCGCTACCACTGCAACAGATTTAATGGCATCCATTTAGAAAAGTGTACTTCTTCCTGATACAAGTATTTACTCTAGGTTAAAGATATTAGGACATTTAACTTTCAGTACCTATTTATAGCCTATTTTGCAAATTATTCTCTTCAGCGTATGCAACATAAGTTTATCTAGACGTTGCAAATTTCTTCAAAGGTCCGTCATGAAAAGTGTTTTTCGACCAAGCAATGAGCCGATTGTTACTCAACTCACCAACTGTAGTCAAATTATATTAGTAATTAGTATAGGTTTAAAAACTAATATTACACGATTTTTTTATTTCCGCTGCACAGTAAAGTATTGTACTCCATTCAAAATTTCTTCGTTATTGTTTTGCATTTTCAAACGCTTATACTTTGCTCAGATATAAAATCGTTACTCGTTTTTCTATGCACTAGACGTGTAAAGAAATGAAAATCGAGAATATCACATAGCGATCACTATTAAAAGATTTTGACTAGCGTTTAACCCTACTTTATTCCCATATTCCCATCTTATCTATAATGAAAGATTTAATAAAATCATTTGTGCAACCATTTGTCTCGATCAACATTACATGAAGTAGACATAAGCATTATGAGTTTTTAGGAATAGTTTCAACAAGAGCGAGCAGAACATGTAATGTGACGGCACACATCAGATTATTCTACATATATCTGTTTTATCCATGTGCCATAACCTAAAACGTTGAATTGTTATTAATGTAGTTTAATTTCAGATATCTAACTGACCGTGCTTGGAGCATGTCCTAATGAAACATTTTGTTAAGAAATATATATCAAAATGGTATGTGAATGCCATGATGATGAACATAAAATATACTTTCTCCCTTAATAATTGCCTCAGTAAATAAGCTAGTAAAAGCTGATAGTTTACCCTGGTTTACTTCACTTCACTTTTACACTCATACCTTGTCACCTTTGTTACTGAAATATCATGACAGAAAGTTTGTTCAGCTCACTTAAGTTGCAGGAAAATGTTTTTATTGGATTATTTAATGATCTTGGAGAATTGTAGATATACGAGAGATGATCAACAAAGATTGAGACTGATTTTTTTTCCCCACAGATGTTTATTGGGTACTGCAATTCAATGTTTTCATGATCTTTTTCAAAATAGTCCCTTACCACTGCAATGCACTTTTTATAGCGTCTCTGCCAGTATTGAACACGTGCTGCAGACCATTCTTTGCCAGGTGCTTGATAATCGCCTCACTTTTCTTGAGCACTGCTCCAGAGTTCTCAAATCGAATACCCCTAAGCTTTGCCTTTAGTGATGGTAATAAAAAAAATGTCACAGGGTGCAAGATCGGGTCTATAAAGTGGATGTGGTACACAGGTAAGGTTGAATCCAGCCGGAAACTGCATGACTTGATTTGCGACGTGAGGCCGTGCATTGTCATGATGAAGTCGCCACCCAATCCGAGTAAGCTCTGGTCGTTTCTTTGCAATGTGCTTCCTCAGTGTAGCCAATACTGACGTGTAGGATGCTGCTGTAACAGTAGTGTGAGAGGGAACTGCATGCTGGTAAATCATTCCATTACAGTCAAAAAATGTGATCATCACTTTCCCGGCAGATGGAACAACTTTTGTCTTTTTTGGTGTTGGACAACCTGGTGTTTTCCACACTGTGCTGACTTGTTTTCCTTTGGATCATAATGATGCAGCCATGACTCATCTCCGGTGATAATCAAGCTTAGGGGTATTAGATTTGAGAACTCTGAAGTAGTGCTCAAGAAAAGTGAGGTGATCCTCAAGAACCTGACAAAAAATGGTCTGTAGCACGTGTTCAAGGACTGGCAGAGATGCTATAAAAGTTGCATTGAAGTAGGAGGGGACTACTTTGAAAAAGATCATGTAAACGTTGAATTGCAGTATCAGCCCTCGTACAATAACAGAGCTATTTTCATCCTTAAAATCGGAAGTCCAAATTTCACCGAAAATACTTTTAAAACACTCTGAACCCGAAAAAGTATAAATATTTTTAGAAAACGGCCCACGCGTATCTGTATCAGTTAGGAGGCTAATTTCTATATAAAAAACTGGGTACACACTAAACTTCATGCTTGTCAGAAGTTTTAAGTGGCAAATATTTTTGGAAAATTAATCTGCAGCAAACCATTCTTCATGATGGGATATACACTTTTTTAACAGATCTAATGATTTTATAACATTAGACTCGAGATTGTGATATGGCGAATAAATGAGTACTTTGAATTTCTATAAATAGTCGGCAAAGTCCTCTTTAATTCCCTGACTTTTTTCCATAATACTACGTAAATTTGGAAATTGGCAATGTTAGCAGTGATGAAGTGAGTATTTAGAACTCCTTGCTAAATGTATATAAGCATACATCAAGTAATTTTTATTTGTTTGTCATTTTGAAATCTACCTTGGTAGTTCTTTAATGAATATTGAAAATCAGTAATTCTCTTACAACAAACGCGTAACTATTAATTTGTAACGCACTTTTTGCTTGCAGTTAATACCATTCAGCTGTAAAGTAATTGAAGTTTTCTCCATGACCTTAATTATAAGCGAAAAAGCCTGTATTTGTTACTTTGAAATCACTCTTAATCAGTAATGTATCATAATACAGTTTGGGCGGAAGAATACATTTTTATATAACGGTTAAGAAGTCGAGCATTTGCAAATTAGGGTTATGTTGAAAATTACTGTTTAGAACTCCTTTAGGTGTGCTATGTAGTCTTATTCAGGCTATCATTATGTCTAAGTGGTAAGTTTCCCATTTTTACCTTCGATCATTGAACCTGACGTTTGGGTTCTTTCTGCAGATGCGCTGCCAAGAACCACGGTCACTGTTTAAACCTTTTATTGAAATTATCCTAGCTGAAGAGTGGTTCTTTTACTGTCAAACTCCATTTCTCGTTTAAAGATAGCGAACATTCATGTTTTCTTGGCCATATTCAAGCTAGAAAAATGACAAACTAGTTGATGTCAGCTTTGATTTGATTTAGTTCTTACTGAATAACTACAATATTTAAAAATATGAAAAGCATTACTAATGTGACTTCTTCTATCCATTCCCTGTTTAAGTACTATAAGCCTTACTTCTAATAATTTTTATTATATACATACAATAATCCAATTAATACATTATTGTTCCAAGTCATAAATATGAGTTACGATATTTTAAGATGAAATATTTGAAAATTTAACTGCAGTGGTGCTTATTCTCAACAAAGATTTTTAGAAAATTAACCTGCGTTAAACCATTCTTCATGATGGGATATACCTACACTCTTTTTAACAGATCTAATGATTTTATAACGTTATAATACTGCTATATAACTGCTATAATACTGTGTAAAGTTCGAAGTTGGCAATGTTAGCAGTGGTGAAGTGAGTATTTAGAACTCCTATGCTAAATGTATATAAGCATACATAAAGGAAGCAATATAGAATATGAGTAGTTGTCAGTAAGCAAATTAATACATTCAGTTGCGATATTTTAAGATACAATATTTAAAAATTTAACTACAGTGGTGCTTATTCTCAACAAGTCAAAGACATTGAAACACTAATTTGAGCATTTTATATCATATTGTCACCCAATTAGCGGAAAGCACAACCAACGACAGCTGAGTAAGGGGCCAGAGGCAGCCAAGCCACACCCTCCCATTAGTCTCTGTCACTAACTGAGGGGATGATTAGAGAAGTGTCACTTGTCGCTGGCCCCCTCTTCCCCCCCTTCTGCCATCTGGAACCTTCGCGGTGATTCACGGAAACTAGAGGATTCGAGAAAACGGCGATATTCCTATAAAAAGGGCTGCAGTGAGTGAATTGAGTCAGTCAGTTCTTGGCGAGCAGCGTAAGAGTGCAGTGCTAGTGTACGGACGAGAAGACTGTGTACGTGCATCGGAGGATTGTACGTAATTGCGAGAGCAAAGTGGAATTGTAACGGACGAACTGGTGAATCGTAATTGTGTGCATTACGTAATTCTGTGTAATTGGCAAGTGTTTAACTGTAAGTCGGTGGAAATAAAGAACATATTTGAGTGGTGCAATTGGGCTTTTCATTTCACGAACCCACAAAGTCACAATATTCTCACATTACTTTCTTTCACTGCTGTATCCACAATCTTCCTTTTGTTAACGGTAATCTTTTGAAGGTTTTGTCAGAACGTTCCATATGCGACACCCCTCACCTCAGAATTGTGAGACTTTGTATCACATAGTTCATTTTGAAAAGTTACAGAACTTATGACAACTTTTTCTCGTTTGGAAATCGTACAACACTAAGAAATGTCGAAGACAGAAGCCTGCCAACGATCTGCATAGCAGGAATACACAAACAGTCTTTACCTCCCTTCACAATAAAGTAATGTAATCCAATATTTGCTAATTGTTCATTAACATTAATCTTGTGTAAAACGTAAGATGAAAGTTAAATTAAAAAAAAAATCCCATGCCATGATCTGGATTGAAAACACAAACCTTCGACAGTAGTGCCGCCTGTTACTGTTCCAACAAGATATGCGTAAGCGCATTGAACTTTCTCCTTCTGATAGAAGCCTTAGGTTTACCCTTATGTGTAACTCAAATAGTAAGGGCCACTGTACGGAGAGCTGAAGATCTGAAGTTAAAATTCCGGCCATGACAATTTCTTTTACACGTTTAAATTTCCAAATCACGTAAGGAATATTCGGCATGCCGTCATGGTATTAAATAGGAGACATTTAGTTTCTTATGTTGAAATACTTTTCTGTTTGTTTTCTTTCATTTATACATATATTTACACTGTCACACAGACAAGGAGAGACTCAAACACCGAATTACCTACAAATTTTGTAGGATCCAACTTGTCTGAGAGGCATACATGTGTATATGGGTTGTTTCATCAAAATTACAAAAATATTCCAACGGCCATAAGAAAATATAATTTTATTGCCTAGTTGTTTGATCATACATAAACGCAAAACTGAGGACCTCCTCACACTGTGTCTTTATTCTATTCTTTTAATATCTGCCAACAACAGATACATCCCCACATGCTTAATAGCGATCGAACATTCTGTGCCACTTTTGCCTAGGATGTGGATTTCCCAGAAAACTCAAAATAGCATATAGACACTCGAAATGTTTCCTAAGAGTGTGTGCGTAAAATTTGGAAGGAATATTTCAATGTCAGAAAGTTTACCACGTGTCTCTGCTGGCAGAACTAGGACAGTAACCACGGAAAAGTCAAAAGAATTTATTGGAGCTGCTTTGCCAAGTCAGTTGTATCTCCTTAACCTCTCAACCGCTCCCACAAATAGTGGCTGTTAGTAAGGATGTCTGCTGTGAAATGAGATCTTGAAATAAAGAGGGGAAAGTATGGTACATCCGTAATATGGTGTACATAAGTTTTGTTCTATCCACGTTATTTCAACAAATGTTTATCTTGAAATAATTTAAAACTAAGCATAATGATCTCAGTTATAATCAAAATCGGAAACAATATTCAACTGCGTACATTGCAAATATCTTTTGTTAATGAGCTCATTTGAAGGAATTTTCAAACAAGCTCGCTCTGCAATTCAAACTTCTTAAAATGTAAGTAGCAACAAAACTACTTCGAAAGTAGCTAAGCTATGAAGAAATATGACGTACAGTTTGTATTTTGGTAAATTCTACTGTTTTACAAAGCAATTTGTTGTACATCTCTTCAAGTATTCAAGTTATTTTTTTTTATTTACGTCCGCCCCAACGTTAAGTTATATCGGACGGTGAATGAATTGGGTGAAATGATGCTCAAATGAGTCCAGGGTCCATGGAGCTTAGAGTTACCCGACATTCGTCTTGAAGGATAAGGGAAAACCCCGGGAAAAACCTTATCTAGGTAACTCACCCTGACCAAGATTCGAATTCGGGACCTCTTGAACGTGAATTCAAGTGATATAAAATTCTATGTAAACAAGAGGACTTCAGAATATTTGCAGAAAATGAAAATATTAATTTTATTCATTGTAACATAGTCTGAAGCGTATTTGAAATCTTTAGACACCATTTTTGGGAGAAATAATGAATACATTTTCATATAAAACGCTGTTTGACGTTGGGAAGTTTTTTATATTTGATATATTAATATAAGAGTTCAATTTGGTGTTCCTCTATCTTCTCGTTTTAATTGTAAGTTTTACACGTAAGCTTGTGTTGACACACACAAACCACAAACACACATACACACACACACACACACACACACACACACACACACACACACACACACACACACACAAAATTTGTATTCTTCAAAACTTTGTATCTGGAAGATAAAGGACGTATTTCTGATAATATCTTACTGTTGAATTTTTGGATGGATAGCAATAGACGGTAGAAAAATAAAAATGAGAAGTAAATGTCAGGAGTGAGCTGTATGTCCGCATTCCAATGATTACAATAACGTCTTACTATTATTTTATACAGTAACAGCTTAAAAGAAGTTCCCAGAGGGTAACAATAAAACAGGAATAGCTCTACATATCATTTACATATAATTACCTTCAGAATATTCCTTTCCGAAGAGAAACACTTCTGCGTGTGAGGTATCTATAAGTAGATGTTTGAAATGACATTATGAACCCATTCGAAGCATTTCAAAGCTTGCACGTTCGTGAATTGTGTTTAACTCTCGCACAGTATTCAGAAATTAATTGGTGCACCTATTTCATTCCTGATTCACAATATATTTCTATTAATTTAACAAACAGGATCATGTGACAAAACATTTATTTGCTCATTGCTTTTTGGGCGACATTATAATCATAATCCTTTATTCACCATTAAGCTTACAAGAAGCAATAGGTTTCATCAGTTATAAAAAGTATTTACAATGTATTTACAAGAACAGAAGGTTTACAAATTAATGCATATAAAATTCTAGATGAAATCAGATTATTTACATGGCTTAAGCTGGTAATTATCGTAAGTTAACTTTACTATAGTAATAATAAAATTAAACAATTAGGTACCTACTACTATAATTTACAATAGTTTTACATAAATTCACTAGCACTTATGTTATATTCTAAGTATTCTTGTACAGTATAAAATGCTTTTTGTTTAAACCAGTTTTTAATACGATAACAAATCTGTTTTGTGGCAGTTCTTTTATTTCCAGAGGAAGCTTGTTGAATAATTTTAACTGTTGATAACAGTGGCTATTTATGGTCTTGCTCAATCGGTTGTGAGGTGTATCTAAATTATGTTTGCATTGAGTGTCATAAATGTGTACTGAGGAACGATTTATAAATAAGTTTTGATTTTCTTTAACGTGTATGATATTGGTGTATATATATATATATATATATATATATATATATATATATATATATATATACATTGACGGTAAAGTCATTATCTTATGGTCTATAAAGCTAGGCTTACATGTATCCTGTTGTCCTAATCCTAGAATTAGTCTGAGAGATTTCTTTTGCCATATGAATGCATTTTTCGAGGTAGCACAATTACCCCAAAGCCTAACCCCATACAGTATATGTGGATGAAAGAAGGCATAGAAAGATGTTATTAAGATATCTCAACTAACATTTCTTTAGTTTCCCTAGAAGATACCAGATTCTAGCAAGCTTTTTACAAAGGTAAAGTATGTGTGTTTCCCATGTTAGTCTGTTGTCTAAATGTAATCCTAAGAGATTTACTGAATTACTGTGAGTGTCATTATGTTGCAATGTATATTTTCAGTTTTAGACATATTTAGACTTAAGATTGTTTAAGGTGAACCAGACTTTTGCACTTTCTAGGGATAGTTGCATTTGTTGCTTTACTGTATTGATATTATTGCTTTTGCTCAGTAAGGTAGTGTCGTCTGCATATAACATAGTAGTACAAGGTAACTTTTATCATACAGTTAGTAGCATATTGTTGCCTAAAATGAACACAATTTATAATTTCTACGTAAGCTGCTTGTGAACGATGTTAAATGCTTTGATATGAGAATGTTCCCTATGGAATAATGTTTGGTCAGTAACGCTTGTGAAGTTGGGGAATACTATGCACATAGAACTTCAACAAAATTGTGCGCTATGCCAACGACGAATTTTACACAAAATAACAGTTTGTCATTATGGAGGGGATTCGGTACGTAGGTCACCATGCTGGGCCCATTGTTCCTATGCCCCCAAGTAGGATGACGCGAAGGAGACAGAGGGCGGCCGACCCAAGGAGCCACGACAGTACAGAGGGCAGGGTCCCTACAGTTTACTTGGATAGAGACTTCCCCCGACGGGCCAGGACAATAGACACGCTTCCCTACGTCAAAGAGCCCAGCAGCCGAGCCCCAAAGGTCCCTGGCTGGTGGCCCCGAAATGGTCCTAGCAGAGGCGCGGAGACCAGCAACCGACCTACCGGAGGAGGAAGTAGTTTTCCTCAGAGCATATCATCCCGCCATGCACCGCCGAGACTCCCGCCAACACTTCTACACTGAAAGAGACCTCCAGATGAGAGATGATGTGAAATGATAATGGAGATAAAATGGAGGGACAGGAAATTCGGGGGATGTAATATACCTACCCAGCATTCGCCCAGCGACCGGGGAAAACCCCCGAAAAATCCATGGGTCAGGCAGGTCGGCCACGGGAATCGAACGCGGGCCTCCCTAATGTGGGCCACAGACAAAACCGCCTGAGCCATCCCGTTCGGTGCATAGAGTATGCAAGGAGAATCTACGACATCCCCTCTGCCTATTCCTCCTTTTGGAGTGTTGCATTCCTAATATAGCTAAAACCTATAATGCATTAAGTCTAGTTAAAACGAATAGTATCATTTAAAACTGATAAGAAATAGATCTAACTACGTGAAATCACAGATGTAATATTTACTAGTTACGTGAAACGAGTGCTGTTAATTAGAACTATTTTCACCTACAAAAATATGTTTTTATTACATTATAAATCTCGTAAATTAAGCACGCTCAATTCTGTAAGCCCATTTGAGGTATATGTCGGAAATATGAAACCACCTTGAAGGTTTATTAAAATTCGTAAGCTTTCACGGCCGGTGTTAGTATAATATAAAGTATTAACCGGGCTTGTGGGCCGTGGTTTACTGGGCTGCTTTTCCATCCTCCCAGACGTTTCGTCTGCGGCTGCGGCAAACATCTTCAGTGGCAGTTCGATCGGAGTGTCCTGGCGGAAGTCTCAACAGCAACTGTGAAGGTTTACTAAGTAGAATATATGAATCGGCGAAAAAGTTTAACGGGCCCAGGGCATCTCTCTTTGATGGAGTAGAACATCGTAAAGACGAAAAGCCATGCTGCCTATACCAGTTGTGCCAAGGACGTTATGTCCTGTGTTCATCTAGATTTAAAAGTTTTTCTTATGAAAGAAAGCAAAAAGTTGATAAAACCAGCTTTTCTGATTTTTTGGTTTTAAAATAAATTTCAAGTTTCAGTTTCAGCTTTCAAGGGGTACTGTTGAAAGATCTTTGCTTGGAGAATTATAAATACGTTGTAGGAGATATTTTATGTTGCTTAAATTCCTTCAAAATATAAGTTTAAAGTAAAGCAGGCCATGAGAATGATACACAAAAGTTTAGAATTTGTGTAGCCATGTCAACGTAATAAAGAAGTTGGAATTTTTGCAAGAACCAGGTCTTCAGCAAGGAACATTCGTAGAGGATAGACGTAGACGCATCAATAACCGATGTGCTATTAATTTATAGTTAGTATTTTGCATCATTAGTAGAAGGCGTAAAGGCAATTATCAATAAACTTCAAAATGTTGTAAGAACAAGTATCGAATTGTATATGTGGAATAAACTATTCTTCTTTGGGAAAGTATGATTGAAAAGTTAATCAATCAGTAGCAGAAATGAATATTTCTCAGCTCCGAGACTACGACTCTGGGTGCAGAGATCATCGCTCGAGAGCAGCCGTGGTAATCTTCAAGAAATTCTGTTAGAACTTCACCAAAGGTGAGAAATCCATCATCACCACCTACATCCACAATAAACAGCTACAACTAAGTGCATGGAGATAAAGTCCAGAAATAGCTACCCGTAAATATCGTTTACGTTGACTTTGCATCCCTTATTTTTCGGCCAAGATGAAACAGCTGAGATCTTAGAGTGCTAAAATTAAAAGGGTCAT
This sequence comes from Mantis religiosa, assembly GCA_030765055.1. NCBI lineage: Eukaryota > Metazoa > Arthropoda > Insecta > Mantodea > Mantidae > Mantis > Mantis religiosa. The sequence goes on from CM060957.1 coordinate 98,447,782, forward strand.
TACCCGTAGCTATACATGGCTGGGGTGGACATTGGTGATACATTTTTATATTTTATGCAATTATTCAGGCATTGTTATTCCTCGCATTTATCTTTCTCGAATATACTTTAGGTAACACAATAGGGCGTAACAATTCATTGTTATAAGGTTTATGTTGTTCTGTGGTTTGTTCTTATTTAAGATGCCATTGTACTTGACTGTGTGTATCTCACGTTTTTATTGCAGTGGTGTTTTTATGTGGTGAGTTTCAAACTTCTATTTTAGCATAAAAAGGTGTGTTCAGCTGTAGAGAAATTTCTAGTAAGTCTGTAAATTACTGTTGCTACTTCAATTACTAATAACACGTTGTTTTGTCAAATACAAATAGTTATTTATGATATACGTGATAAACATGGAGATATATTTTCCGAATAGGAATGTTCGCGAAACGGGGCTGAAACTTGAGTGTAGCGATCCTATGAGTAAAATCAAATCACTTTTCAGATGTGTTGTCACAGACATCTAGCTAAATTCGTATGAAAACCGCAACAGAGGTTAAAATATGTGCAATATGAGCTACAGTCTGTAAATGTTGGAGCTTTGTCTTTCTTTTTTTTCTTTTTTTTACGTCATCCAACGTTAAGTCATATCGGACGATGAATGGAATTGGATTAATGATGCTCAAATGAGCCCATGGTCCATAGAGCTTAGAGTTACCCGACATTCGTCTTTCAAGATAAGGGAAAACCCCGGAAAAACTTATCCAGGTAAATCACCCTGACCGAGATTCGAACTCGGGACCTCTTGAACGTGAGGCAGACACTCTACCACCACGCTACCGAGGCGGGCAGCTTTGTCGTCTGATCTTCATAGCACCAGAGCTTTTTTTAATCATTTTTATTGATCGATCAGCAGTGCAATGCTTTACAGATCAGAGTGAAAAGAAGGTAACAGGACAATAAATTAAAGAACAATAACACTCAGGGGTAGGCTAACGGGCCGCCCCCTAACTACATTAAGTTATAACTTCAATAATACACTCTGAGGAATTAAGTCAATATTGGAGATGTAAGACAGACATCAAGCACTAGAATCACTGGAATCAGATGTATCACTCAGAAGCAGCTCTTTAAGCGTGAGGGTTGGCACGTGCGCACGCCGATGCTATAATGCACAGCTCCTGAAACTTCTTGCAGCGTGGAAAAGAAACGACGGGAGATCCCACGAATGTACTCGTGAAGAGGTAAGAGTCCTAGTTCGTGGTGAAGCTGTTGATTACGGATGAACCATGGAGCGTTGGTAGCGATGCGCATGAAGCGATTCTGCATAACTTGAAGACGACGCAGATGGCATGTGTGTGTGCGGCTCCCCACACTTGGCAGGTTTAAGTAATAAGCGGACGAACGAGTGACTTGTAGAGTAACAATGAAGACGGTATGCCGAGGCTGGAACGTCGATGTAACGGAGGTAAGAGTTTTGAAAGCCGCCCGCAGGCCAGTGATATAAGACGATCGATATGAGCACGCCAGTTCAGTCGAGAGTCCAATAGCACCAGAGCTGAAAGCAATCACTTGCACAATCATAATGGGCTATAATATATAGAAGGATGCGACAAATAAATCAATATAAGTGCAAAATAATTTTATTAATTACAAAGTATTTTATTTAACACCAGCTGGCCCGGCGAACTTCGTACCGCCAATAAAGTTGTCTGAACTTATCTATATAAATAAGGCAAATTCGGATTAATGTGTATGCTTAGGGTTTTCACGGCTGGCGTTCATTTGAAGTGAAATGTTTTCAGTGCTTGTAGGCAAAACTGTGTTGAGCGAAACGCCAGGAGCAATTCCTACACTTCAACCATGGCCTACAAGCCCGGAAATCACTTCACTTCAAATTCGGATTAGTTAGTTATTGATTCTGCAATTAATAAGGATTAAGTTTAAGTACAACGCAGTTACAATTAAGTTAATTAATTTAAAGCTTTCTGATAAACAATATTTTTCGTCTTTTTCTGCGTGGTGCGTAAATATGTATAAGAAGATTATGGTTTTCCACACGTGAACTCGTGACGTATAAATTCTCCATAAGAGAAACAGGGAGACTCCAAGCTGATTCCGCAAAGTCCAACGTCTGCCCTTGCGATTTTTTTAAGGTCATCGCAAAGGCCAAACACACAGGAAATTGTAGACGCTTAAAATCAAAAGGTAAATCCTTTGGACTCATTGGAATACGCGGGATCAGTATATCCTCTCCTTTGTACTTTCCCTTGATATTTGACGACTTCTGTGACCTAAGTCAAGTCGCGTTCTCCTTGACATAGTAAAAACGCGGTAGCGTAGATGGTAGCATGTCTGCCTCACGTTCAAGATGTCCCGAGTTCGAATCTCGGTCAGGATGAGTTACCTGGATAAGGTTTTCCCGGGGTTTTCCCTTATCGTTACAGACGAATGTCGGGTAGCTCTAAGCTCCATGGACCCTGGACACATTTGAGCATCATATCACCCATTTCATTCACCGTCCGATATGACTTAACAAAAATTACAAAAAAAAACAAAAAAAAACAGTAAAAACGTTTCCGCGAACTTCACAGTCACAAAGGAATTTAATTAATTTTGTGTCAATTCAAATCACATCTATGAATTCATATACACAAATTAGACTGACCCCATAGCTCAGTCGGTAGAGCATTTGCCTGCCGTGTTAGAGGTCCCGGTTTCCATTCCCGGCTGTGGCAGTGGGGATTTTTCTCCGACCAGAGTCTGGAAGTATGAATGAGAGTGCGAATGTGTGTGTGTGTGTGTGTGTGTGTGTGTGTGTGTGTGTGTGTGTGTGTGTGTGTGTGTGTGTGTGTGTGTGTGTGTGTGTGTGTGTGTGTGTGTGTGTGTGTGTGATCTAATGATTAAAACACAACGAATACGAATTAACACCTTCGATAGTTCCAAAGGAGAACGGCCACCGATATGACCATTGCAGTTAAAGGCAAATAATAATAAATAATAATAAAAAAATTATAAAGACGATATCTAAGGATTCACCAATGTTTGATAATTTTCGTGGTCAAATAATTATAGTGTTCAGTGCGTTCAGAAATTAATTTTGTGTCTAATCTTCGAACGGTATATCCATCATACTACGTAAGAAAATTTCATACTTGATAACAAATGATAAACGTTATTTAATAAAATATGGTAAGTGAAATAGCCTTGAAAGACTTTGGCTTTTGTTTGTCGAAAATAAAAGAATGTGTAAGTGTTTCATAAAAGTTTGTGTGTGTACTTTTATATTTCGTTAATAACCCGGTCCATTATCACTTCAGGTTTCTTTCTCACCTTTTAAATCGATCTTAGACTTACACAAATATTTAAAAACCAAAATTAGGCAAACCGGTTCAGCCGTTCTCGAGTTTTTTGAGACTAACAACGTCAATTCGGCTCTGCGGAATCCATTTTTTGAGTCTGTTAAAGAATCCATAATTATGCTCAGTTGTAATTTAATACAAAAGTAAATACAAAATTACAATGATATATTACAAGGCCTCATTTAATACACATGATTTACGTTGCAAGAAACTAGGGCATTTAAGAGATGGAGAGTTATAAACATTCAATTCCACTGAGTGTTTATAAGCAACTCAATATGACTCATATTAAAACTTTAATTTTAGGGGCAGCTGTCAAAAAAGATACATTACCGTGTTGTTAAAAAAATAGAAAATTAAGGGAACGTTGCCAATTGTATGAGCATCTACAAAATTGGTAAGTTAATTGATCCAATTTGTAAAATCCATGTGCAAATTGTACAATTTGAGGCTTTTACAGTCATTAAATAATTTAAATAGGAAGCCATGCATTAGCAAGGATTTCATAAAGTGTCTACCAAGAGGCTAGCAGGCAGTCAGTAAATGCAGGGATATATAAGTTATCAAATCTGGAACAATGTTAGGTGATTTAATCCACTCCCTTTCTTTAAAAAAAAAGTCAAGAAAAGGTGTAACGAAGCTCTCTCTGCAAACTTTGATATTGAAATGAAGTAGATGCAAAAATAAGCCTTTGTAAAGAACAGTTTGTATACCCACTAATAAACAATATGGTAGAGAAAATCAAGTGAATGCAACAAATACTGTCGTTTAAATAATGCCTATACTTACGTTCTATTAAAAATAAATTACAAGATATAAGTAAATATGAAGTAACATGGCGACAAATGAACCGTAGCAGCTTCTACTTTCCTGCTATGTGGTAACGATATGATGATAAGCGTGGCGAACAAAATCTCCCGAGACACCCACATACTATCAGCATGATTACGACATAATGCGCAGCTGTGAACCAACTTCTTTCTGTTCTAACAGCCTAACAGGCTTGTCAAGCACTTCTTTATCGAATTGTGTGGAATCCTTGCTTATGGTTTAAATACACAATTCGGAGTCATAAAATACACTTAACAAATACTTTCTTTACCACACACCTACCCATAATTTGTAGAAGTATTTGTATTTCACTAAAAATGATATCAAGATTTCAATGGAAATAAACATTTTGAAGCTTTCTGAATTCCCGTATAGAAAATTTTAGAGAAAGGTCTCCCTCCCTCCTCCCGCCCTCCGTCTCTCTCTCTCTCTCTCTCTCTCTCTCTCTCTCTCTCTCTCTCTCTCTCTCTCTCTCTCTCTCTCTCTCTCTCTCTCTCTCTCTCTCTCTCTCTCTGTGTGTGTGTGTGTGTGTGTGTGTGTGTGTGTGTGTGTGTGTGTGTGTGTGTGTGTGTGTGTGTGTGTGTGTGTGTGTGTGTGTGTGTGTGTGTGTGTGTGTGTGTGTGTGTGTGTGTGTGTGTGTGTGTGTGTGTGTGTGTGTGTGTGTGTGTGTGTGTGTGTGTGTGTGTGTGTGTGTGTGTGTGTGTGTGTGTGTGTGTGTGTGTGTGTGTGTGTGTGTGTGTGTGTGTGTGTGTGTGTGTGTGTGTGTGTGTGTGTGTGTGTGTGTGTGTGTGTGTGTGTGTGTGTGTGTGTGTGTGTGTGTGTGTGTGTGTGTGTGTGTGTGTGTGTGTGTGTGTGTGTGTGTGTGTGTGTGTGTGTGTGTGTGTGTGTGTGTGTGTGTGTGTGTGTGTGTGTGTGTGTGTGTGTGTGTGTGTGTGTGTGTGTGTGTGTGTGTGTGTGTGTGTGTGTGTGTGTGTGTGTGTGTGTGTGTGTGTGTGTGTGTGTGTGTGTGTGTGTGTGTGTGTGTGTGTGTGTGTGTGTGTGTGTGTGTGTGTGTGTGTGTGTGTGTGTGTGTGTGTGTGTGTGTGTGTGTGTGTGTGTGTGTGTGTGTGTGTGTGTGTGTGTGTGTGTGTGTGTGTGTGTGTGTGTGTGTGTGTGTGTGTGTGTGTGTGTGTGTGTGTGTGTGTGTGTGTGTGTGTGTGTGTGTGTGTGTGTGTGTGTGTGTGTGTGTGTGTGTGTGTGTGTGTGTGTGTGTGTGTGTGTGTGTGTGTGTGTGTGTGTGTGTGTGTGTGTGTGTGTGTGTGTGTGTGTGTGTGTGTGTGTGTGTGTGTGTGTGTGTGTGTGTGTGTGTGTGTGTGTGTGTGTGTAGTTCGGTATCTTCTAAAGCAGGGATTCCAAGATTTTAAGGAAAATACTAGCCTCTAACCTAACCTTAGGTGAAAAAAATTCACTGTCTTTGATTGTCAAAAGTTATATTAACATGCCTTAAGTTTAAAATATTTTAAAGACAAAAAAAAAAAAAAAGTTTTGAATATACAGGGAACATCCAAACATTCTGTCTTCACCCTAAATGACTTTTGTATAATTGGTAAGGTATAACAGATTGCAGATTAATAAAATCTTACTACACTAAGAATGCATATCATTTTAAAGCACATATTTATATAATATTTGTGACATTAACCATCTCCGAGATATTATTTATAATTGGTTTGAATGTTAAAAGTCACGTTCTTTTGTGAGAGGGAAGTCACTTGTTTTTTAATTTCTCTGCCTCGTACACCTAGTATTTGGAGAAAGTATTTTGTCCCCTTCAAAAATTCCACGTTGAAATTGTATCGAAATATATATCTTAAAATTCTCTTAATCTAAAAAAAATGAATGAGGTCCATATGTTTGTATATGTACAGGGGAAGCTTTTTGAATAGTCCCACAAATACGGAACTTGTTATATATGTACAATATTTTCAAAAGAACTGATGCAAAACTTCTGTATAAAACTACTCCAATTCTAACTACCCTTTTATTGGATATTTTTTCTAATTTGTTTTTTATTTTCTCAAAACTGGCTGTAATAATGTTGGCTAAAACACCATTTATTTAAGATATTTATATTGCAAGTAAAATATGTAACTTGAATTTTGTAGCAAGAACCTTTGGAGTACCATCATTCAGAAGACTTTTGTTTATTTGTTCCTTTAACTACAATGGTCGCGATCGTTCTCCTTTGGAACATATCGAAGTTGTTAACTCGTATTCGTTTGGATTTTAATCATTAGATTACGCACACATTCACACTCTCACTCATACTTCCAGACTCTGGGGAACATATGGAATCATCTTGGTTGGAGAAAAATCCCCACTCCCAGCCGAGAAACGAACCCGGGACCCCTCGCACGGCAGGCAGGTGCTGTATTGACTGACCTACGCGGCCAGCCTAAGAAGACATTTTGTATATTATTTACGGATAGACATTAACAAATAGCGAAAATCCAATACACATGACATTTTAAAAACATAACATAGTAATCCGTTTTTTTTAAATCTGACTATAGCTTTAGTCTATTGCGTCATTCTTATGCCTATTGTAAAATGTGTAAATTGTAATGGAACAAGAAATAGAAAAATATTTTTAAGAAAATTTTGTATAATAGAGGACAGAGAAAATAAGCAATGCAATACACTAGATTCTTTAACTGGTTCAAGTTTCATTAAGTTACAAATTCTATTTTTGATATGAACAGAATGTAAGCTGGATCTGGAACAGAGATATTATAATCCCATAAACCCCTGAGATATTTTTAAATCTATTTGTAGAGCCTATAATTCTCTTAAACCAATTGGTATTATCGTGCTGCTCAGTTGGTTACCATGGATTTATCTTTGGTAATAGATACCTGTTAGATAAGGCACTGATTACGCCACCTGAAGTGAACATCTGTCATTTGTGATTCCTGCGAATTCCACTGGCTCAAGTAATGCGTTAATTGGTGCTTAGCACAGATCCGAGAACTGTACTTCCCTTCATTGTTACAAGAATAATCAGTGCGTTATCTGAGAGGTTTCTATTAACAAAGATAAAGCTAGGGTAACGTTTTGAGAAGCAGGATAATAATAGACATGCTCGTTAAAATTGCCTATATATTATTCTACTCTGATTCTACATAATCTATCCACGAACCATAGCAACCAAATATTTTATTTAATCAGGCTTTTTAAAACAATATTATATTACTCGTACTTTAAAAAACAAGAACATCCCAACTAAATATTTCACCCACTTACGATATATAGATACCACCAAGACGAGTTTTATACATACGTTTCAAACATACCTATACATTCTTTACAATAAAAATATTTATTTTGTTTCAGTCACAAATGAAGTTGCACACGTGGCTAACTCATTATAGCTGGAACGGGGCATTTTTATTTAATCGGAACAATTTTCTACCTTTACAATTTGAAATATGAATGTGGCAGTAATTGACGTGAGTTTAATGACAATATGTATTAGATAATCCTAAAAACAGAAATAAAGAAAAGTAACACAATTTGAGAGTTTCTGATGACGTCAACTGTTCCCCAGATCAAAAACTTCCGATACAACCATAGAGATCAAAGTGGGAGATAATTGAAAATGTTACCTTTACGTGATACTTGAGTGAATAATATATTTTATATACGGAATAATATCTAAACGTGCATTATAACAGCGAAAATGAGCATCAAGCGATGGCAGACTAGTGAGCCTCCTGAAAGTATTTAAGTACCAAAGGGTTACTGAAACAAAACTCACCCGTGGTTATCTGTGGTTAAACCCTATCCTGGGTGGGCACACAGCAACAATCTTCGGGCTAACACAGCCTGCCAGTACCTGCGATGCCATGCGAAACAAAACTCACCCGTCGGGAACCGCCTTTATAAACACCCTTGAATTTTACTCCATCAAACAGCAGCCTAAAAACATACTTCTCTTTCTCTCTCTCTCTCTCTCTCTCTCTCTCTCTCTCTCTCTCTCTCTCTCTCTCTCTCTCTCTCTCTCTCTCTCTCTCGCCTCCTATATTTCTACAAAGAGAATGTTCTAGTTTGAGATAGATTACATGCGATTTATCCATTTGTTTAGGTTCCGGTATTGTGGAATACAGGTTCTAAAGGTAATTCTTCAATTACTTCCTCATTATGTTTATAAATCCATTTGATATATCTGCTGTACATCTCATAAAGTTCATTTCCCAGCAGTTCCCATACTTTATTCTTTCTTTTCATGCCTCGCTGCCGTAAGAAAGTAGAGACCTCGCCAAGGTCTTGCATGAGTGAAGTTTAGTGTTTGAGCTAAGGAAGGTTGCATAATATTATTTCCGTAGTTCTTGTTGTATTTATAAATTCATGTGAAATATCTACTCCAAATAGGATAATGGTATATCCGAGCTATGTAAATAAAGTTACTCTTTCTGCTAAATAGATAGAATAATTTGTTTTTATAGAAATGATTCAATACACAGATGTAATTTAAATAACTTACGTCAATTAAATAAAACACTGTACGTCTTTCTGAGCAAGTTTTTGTTAACAGCATTTTCATCTAACATTAATGCCCGATTTCATCAACAGATGTTAAAATCGACGTTAACAATGTAACGTAACAATTGTCACAGCGCTAAAACTAATGTTAAATTTCTTGCATTTCACCAACCTGTTTTCTTAAAATGTTAACAAACCTGTGTTAACGCCAAGAAACTTGTAATTATCGCAGTTATAGAAGGCTGTGGATGATTTTCTGAACTTACTCCGATGCGCTTTTGTTTTCATTTTCGTCTGCACAAATGGCGGATGAACAAAATCATAAATAAAGCCGTGAGACAAATTTCCCATCGACGGAGAAAGAATTGTTAATTGAAATGGTGACGAAGTGTAAGGATACCGTGGAAAATAAGGGGACGGATGCAGTGAATGTAAAAGAGAAAGTTGTCGCGGGGAAAATATTGGAAACGAATTTAATTCAAATGCATGTGTCACTATTACAAACACCAAACAACTTGTCAGTATTACGTAAATTTAAAACGAGGTGCGCAGAAGGGCAAGTGACTTGAACGTTTCAAGACGGGAGGTGAACAATGTATTATCCACATAATTCAGTGAATTATAAATTCGCAAGGTTATTGATACTTGAAGCAAAGGCGAGATCGCCATATTCCTTTCGATGCATGTTCTAACCTCTTTTGTACTTCTGTAGTAAACTTCATAGCAACTTGTTTCGACAGTCCATACCTCCGTAAAACAATTTTTCTTCGGATAGCTCCTCAAAATCATTTCTCCTCATAGGCCGTACTCTATTATGAATGCCACTTAGACGGTCTTAAATATAGCAAATCGACATCAACAGCTGAGTTCATGCTCGCCATCTTGACTATTTAAAATTGTTAAGGACTTAACATTAGAAATTCGGCTTGTTAGTTTAACACGAGATTTAACACGAGTGTTACGCTAACACTTGTTGGTGAAATTCAATTTTTGTTTTAACTATTGCTAAACTCCTGTTAAGTCTTAACATTTGTTGGTGAAATCGGGCATAAATGTAACATTACGTTAGTGAATCTCAGTTTTCAGGTTAACTGTGTAAGCCTTTACAATTGTAGCCACTATATTGTGATTGTTGCCTTACGTTTAGGGAACATTTATTTGTTTCTTCCTTTTCCAACGAAAGTTCATCTCTAGTATTCATCGCGCAGAATAGCTTCTGCAGGCAGTATATTGCCTAGTAGATTCATTACAATCTCCTTGTTTATCAAAACTGTGACACACCTGAGCCTTTGTAATTACCTATCAATGATAACGGAACACGACTTGATCACATGCAGATAAAAAAGGTGTCCAACGTACTCCGTTTGTTATAAATGACAGCTTTCTCGATAATCTAAATTTATTACGGTCACAAAACGTGTTCATTTAAAAAATAATACTCGATAAAATGTGACTTCATTTGTTACACAAAACCTTTTGATCACAGTTTAAATGAATGCATGGGTAAGAAGGAAAGTACTCCTCAGTTTGAGCATAATAAATTCAGATAACTATTTTGTTTCTCTGCCAGAAAATATGCAATTTAATGAAACCTTCCTACGTCAACCACTGTAATACTCGTAGCTGACAGAATTCAAGTGAGATGGTTGTAGATTTACTTTTGAAAACATTTTATTAGCTTCTAAATTCTTGACGTCTATTGATGGTGAACATTTTAGGGGAAAGTAGCCTAATATGAGGCGGTGCGTAATTTAGGGTACTGTGGTATCTCGGCTGCATAGTGCTGAAACTTGCTAGAAATGTGATAACTAAGAGAGTTTTGGCGACTAAGGATTCTGCGGTTACGTCATGGCATTTCTGCTTGAGATCGTGTCACGGTGAGATGACAAGGGAAATTTGCTCCTTGAAGTTATTTGCTGCTATTGACATCTGTGTATACAAATATAATAATATATTTATTGTTTTAAACACACCTTTGCTGAAATTGTAGTATTAAGATTAAACTATCTTTCTATGCCCAGTCCTTTGCCTTAGTTCAATTACAAAAGGAGCTGAAAGAGTTAATACATTAAAAATGGCGAGTTCCCTATTAGGGGTACCATGGAGAGCTTAATTAGGGGTACCCCACATTAGGACCTACTCTTGTACTTTTAATATTCATGCTAGAAATTAAAACTTTACTGCTACGAAATCGAAAGTCATATTGGTCGAACGTTTACAGTTTACCAGATAGGGAATCTCTTTGGAAAAGCCTACCTACGTGAAGCCACTGCAGAAACAGCTAGTAGTGGGTTGCGCAAAACGGGAATGTATCCATTCAACCCCAACATTTTCAGGCCACAGATTTTACAATCCATGAAAATGGAACGTGCTATGAACACGATGAAGCTTCTGAATCTAAAAATGTGGCACAAGTGACAGATCCACCTACTTCCCAGAGGAGATTGATCCTGGCGGCAGACTTCAGTCCAATCCCAACAATGAAGCAGAAGGCAAGTTCACCAGAACAAGCCAATCCATCTCGAGCTGGGACATCTTGTGTAATCACAAGCTCGCCATACTGAGCTCAGCTCACTGAAAATAAGTCAAAGAAGGGGGACAAGACTCCGCCAAAAGCCAGATAAACCTTAGCATTGCAAACCAAAGCGACAAAGACAACCAGAAGAAGAAGGAAGTGCACTACTGAATCTTCGTCCTCCGAAGACGAAGTTTTTTTGTGCCTCTGGAATCGGAAGAAGAGTGGGGAGACGAGAATGTCAACGGCGATTATGATTATGATGATGACGATGATGATGATGATGATGATGATGACGATGATGATGTTTAAGATGCGGAGTGCCTGTATTGTGCATGCCTTTTTTTTTGGAGGACCGAGAGGGAGAAACATGGATAAGGCGCTGCAAATGTTTCAATTGGGTACACACGGTTTGTGCAGGTGATAGTTCCAATAGGTTCTGTTGTGAAAAGTATGTGAGAAAAAGAAGTACATAAAAAAACCTGATTACACAGAAAATGAAGCTATTTACAGGGGAATAACAAACACTACACAAATAAAAATATTTAGTAAATATTCTCCACTAAACTTAAGAAGCCGATGACAATACTTCTATTATGTTTTTGCGAAATTAATTTCATGAACACATCTTCAGTCAACACAATTCGTTGTCAAGGGTACCATGCATTTACGTATTTACGTATTATCAACATCTGAAGACGAAACAAACCTAAAAACAGAATCAATTGCCGGTATGTGAAAATTCATTACGCGATTTTTATTTTTTAAAATAAATATTTTTCCCATGGGACCATTTAATTGTTTTAATAATTTAACTTCGGGATTTATTTCATGGTTAAATGACCAAAAATGATCTGCTACGGCCGATTTATTAATTTGTTTATATCTAATCTTAGGAAAATGGTCAAATAATTAAAAATAATAATTAAATAATGAAAATGCTTAAATAATGTTTAATGATCAGGTTATATTGGAAAGACGAAACGTAGTTTGGAAACCAGAAAGAAAGAACATTTTCGTAACATTAGATATAAACAAATTAATAAATCGGCCGTAGCAGATCATTTTTGGTCATTTAACCATGAAATAAATCCCGAAGTTAAATTATTAAAACAATTAAATGGTCCCATAGATTTAATAGTTTGGGAAAAATATTTATTTTAAAAAATAAAAATCGCGTAATGAATTTTGACATACCGGCAACTGATTCTGTTTTTAGGTTTGTTTCGTCTTCAGATGTTGGTAATACGTGAATACGTAAATGCATGGTATCCCTGACAACGAATTGTGTTGACTGAAGATGTGAGCAAATGTCCATGAAATTAATATCGCAAAAACATAATAGAAGTATTGTCATTGGCTTCTTAAGTTAAGTGGAGAATATTTACTAAATATTTTTATTTGTGTAAAAAACGACCAGTCTAGTACTTAGGCAGCAAAATAGGACAAGTCGGCATATGAACCTTGGACTTTCACTTAGGGTAACAAAAACTCATATTTAATACAGATATTAAGTAGTGTTAACTTTTGTACTTATAATGCTCTAACTTAACACCAGAAAATTTATCCCATATTAGGAACGTCTAACACCCCATATTAGGAATCACATTTTTGTATTTTAGAGATTTGCATTTTATGTGCATAACAATGTATTTAAGCTCGAGTATTACATTCTTTAAGAGAGGTAAAGAGTTGGAGTATACAAATGTATTATTTATAGACACTAACCTGTGTTATTGTTGGTCATACAAAAGAAGACCCCATATTAGGCAAGTTTCCCCTAATATTGATGTATAAACACTTGTATTAAATTAGTAATTTTGAGATGAAAAGAAACAGTTCACAACTTAAGTTATTTTAGCATAAATTGATATTTGATACACACGTGTGCCATGTGTATTCTGCAGTTGAAAAGATAGAAGAAAACGGAAAGCTTCGATTACGTTGCCGTATTTGATCCATATAATTTCGGCTTTCTGCGACGTTGCTCTGGCAACATGACATTAAATTTCTCAAATGACTCACTTTTTCCAGGCAAAATATCATTATCATTGTTTGGTCTAATAGTGGTTAACTCTGAAGTCTGGACATAAAACACTTAAGGGACTGTAAATCACTGTCGTGGTATGCTATCTGAAAACGAATTTAAGAACTCCTTGCGATTTTTCGGATATGTGGTATCATTTGAGAAACATAGTGTTATGCCCACATGCTATCATGGCAGTTAAGTTGTTTGGCAACGGTTCGAAAAGCCGAAGGTTAATGGTTCAAATCCCAGGGACGCTTGGAAGTTTTCAGTATTATTCCTTACTATTACTATTTTCAACAATTAACTGTTAAACCAAATAATTTTCTCACATTACTTGTTTTTAATTACCTGAATACTCTCGTGAATTATTAAAAGCTATATATTCTATCTTTGTTTCATAATTCCATCTTTGAAACAAAAGGAAACCTTACATAAAGCTTATACAGTTACATCTTATTATAATTAACATATATGCTCTATTTATGAAAAATTTTATTCCAAATATTTTCGTAAGTTATATTTACAGCTTAAATTTACAACAGAAAAGGATTTAAAATAATTCATAATTTATTCTTCGAAATTTGTTTATTGATTTATCGAAAGCTGAAATCCATGAAATATTTTCTTTCTTACTGTCAAGCATTCAAATGTTTCTGTGCTTTCTATTGATATGAAAGTATTGGTGCTTCTAAATGTTTATAAAATATTGTTCCACTATAGTGCTCCTGTTTGGGATGTAGCGAGAAAACAGTATTCATCGGTTACGACTCTATAGGATAAATGTTTTCGAATTGCCACAAACGCTCCTTGGTTCATAAGAAACAGCTTCACAAAACTAAGAACTCTTCCCTTACACCACAGACTAGCAAAACCTTTGCAAAAAATCTAATTAAAGTCTCTGGAGCCACCTTGGAATAAAAATCCGACAGAGAACAAGACTAAAGCGGAAATTATTCCAGAATATTCTACTCATCCAATCTGATGACATGAATAAATTAGTTACAAAATCATTGATAATTTTGTTATCGGCGTCTATTGTCAGTATTGTACCACATTTTACGCTTAAATGTTCACAATCAACTTAAGTAGAATTACATATGTATTTCTATGTATTTATTACGCTCTATGAGGAGGAGGTATATAGTATTTTTCTTTGGAATAGGTCGCATATTGGCTTCCTCTTTCCTCAGAAAGGAAAAGAGTAAGCTTGGAGGGACCAATTCGTAATTCGTAGCCATGTAAGAACGACTTGTTTTCTTATAGTGACCGAATTACTACAGCAGGTGCAGGATCCCTTCGTATCTGGTACAATTTTCACAAGCTTACTGTCTGCAGTATCATGGTTATTGCTCTATAAGGTGTTAAATGAATTTGTACATATTACACAGTGGTTGTGGCGAGTTTCAACACATAAGTAAATGCTTGATATATGGGCTGCAATTCAAAAATGAAGGTGGAAAAGGCTATATTGTAAAATTCTATCAGGAGTTATTACTGCATATCCAATACCATTATCTACGAGGGTGGGTCAAAAAGTAACGCCTCTTAGTTTTTTTCTCTTTTAATTGCAAAGAAAATTGAATCCAATTTACATAGCTTGAAAACTACAATATTGACGATTAATTTGTCACTATTCTATATAATCTCCGTCTTTTTACACAGTTTTGGTCCACCTTTTAACTAGGGCATGCATTCCAGTGTGGTAAAACACACGGTCTTGCTTACTAAGCCATTGACGCACAGACGTTTTCACAGCCTTCTCATCTTCAAAATGAATCCCACGATGAGCTTCCTTTAGTGGCCCGAACAGATGGAAGTCTGGTGGTGTCAGGTCAGGGCTGTATGGGGGGTGAGGTAAGTCTTGCCATCCCAATTTATGAATTTCTCAACGGCTGGTGTGTGGTCTTGCATTGTCATGCAAAAGAAGAACATCCACCATAGTTTTTGTTGGGCGAACTCGGCGAAGACGTGCCTTCAGACTTTTGAGAGTTCTGACGTATTGGACAGAATTTATTGTGCATCCCTGCTCCAAAAAATCAATCATAAGCACGCCCTCTGCATCCCATAACACTGTCGCCATAACTTTCCCTGCCGATCGCTGAGTTTTGAATTTTTTTCCTTTAAGTGACGTGTGATACCATTCCATTGACTGCCTCTTTGATTCAGGTTCAAAAAAATGAACCCACGTTTCGTCTCCAGGAACAATTTTTTTCCAGAAACTCCTCTCCCTCCAAATGGAAGCGCTGCAAGTTTTCGGAGGCTATTGCTTTCCTTGTTTCTTTGTTTTGGGCGGTTAACATTCTTGGTACCCAACGTGAACAAACTTTTGAGTAACCCGGTTGTTGAATAATCGTCATCACACTGCCTTTAATTCACCTGTTTTTATCAGGCGATCACCACGAATGATGTCATCGACTCGCTGAATGTTGCATGGAGTCACTGCAGTCACCAGCCTGCCACTTCGCTTTTCATCTGCCAATGGTGTTTGCCCTTCAGCTTCGTTACAGCGACGAACCCATCGTCTTACAGTGCTGACATCCACCGTTGCATCACCATACACATTTTTTTAGCCTTTCGTGAATGCGAATTGGCGTTTCACCTACCGCAGTCAAAAATTCAATCACAAAACGCTGTCTAATACGAATGTCGATATCAGCCATTTTGCAAGAGGATGCAGTGTTGCCACCTGTTGACTTAGGAAGTTACTACTGCAGGGGATTGGAGAAGAAGGTTTGAGGAATTGCGTCAAATTCCAAGTTTTCACATAACTTACTTATTTAAGGAAAAAAATTAGGAAGCATTACTTTTTGACCCACCCTCGGACTTTTGTGCTGCCGTGTATAGGAACTGGTGGTTAAAGAAAATGTTACACATTTCTTGAAAAAAATATTTTGTAAATATTTTTAAAAAGCGTTCGCTTCCATATGAGATTTAAGGTTAGCGCATGTCTTGAGAGCTTTGAGTTTCCAGGAGAGCAATGTAAATGTTCACGTTCATAATGGCAGAAAGTTTTAAGTTGTACGTGTTCAGATACTCGGTGGAAAGGTAACCAGCCCCGCAGACATTGTGCTTACCTAAAGGACATCAGCGCATAAGTCATAATATGAATGACACTTTATTAACATGTACAGAAAGAAGCATTTCAACGCACATGTTGAATGTTTTAATATGTTTGTTAATAATGAATCTGTCGCACTATGACGTATATGTTTAATTGACTTAAATAATGAATAAAAATCATTACTTATTAGTAGTCAATCAGCATTATGCATGTATTAAAATTTATTAATGACAGATGACACATGCAGCTTGACTTCACCACGTGGTTGTAAATGATGTGTTGTTAATTATTCTCAATTTCCTGTAAAACAAACGCTGCTGATTTCCTCCCCCATCCCTAAAAGAATATTTCGCAATTGGCACCTCAGTTACTTCTGACAAAGCACACAAAAGCATTGAAATTTTAACTAATTCAATTATTTAATACTTTAATTAACATAATTATTCTGTGATTATACAGATGTGGGATAGAATATACAACAAATGAGGACACCTCACTCACTGTCACTTTACAGTCCTCCACAGGAGAGATAGTCTCCGAGGGATGAGACGCAGGGGGGCTGGCGAAGGTTCCCACACCCTCCCTGGACAGGTTTATGACACCCCATGTCAGTACAGTTACAGACCGTTCAAAAACATTCTGATGGCTTCTACTTTTGTGAATGAATCTTCTCGGTTTTAGTGTACAGAGGGAAAGGGCGCATGTTATTTAACGATCTGCTTCTTGTGTAGCAGGCGTTCTCTGTCACACATATTCGCTGTCCTTGTCCCACTGTGTAAGGGAGCACATTCCTTTCAGCGACCTTCTTTGCGCTGCTGGACAGTACATAGATCCATAGTGGCTACCTTCCCGGAGGAAGATATGAAGTGAAGAAATCGCAGGAGGCTATGCTACAATCGCGGGCAGACAGAATATATAAGTTAAAACACAATATGAGTGTAATAAATTGTTATGTCAATAACTATGGCCAAGATATTGTTATTACTGATTTGAATTTTGAATATCTTTTTGAAACGTTAATTCGCCAGTCGTTTGTTTCACGTGCAAGGAACATGGAATTTCAAAGTCAGCATATTCTGATGTCCTTTTTATAGATTTAACTATCCCTTCGGCCAGTATAGCACCTTTGTACCTATAGCGAAAAGTGCATAACATGAAACCGAAAAATAAGATTTTGTAAAATAGTTTGTAAAGGAATGAACATAGAAACACACGCAATTGTAATGTGTATCACATTTTTAATTATGCTGTTGCCGCACAATACAAAGATTTTTTTTCCCTAAAAGTATTGATTCCTGAACCTCAAAAACATGTTCATTTTAATCAAATCCAAATTTTAAATTTTTGGGTAGTCTACATTACTTATTCTACAAATCTACATAAATGGTAGAGAAAGTACCTATCTGAAATTCAATTTTCTTTACTTTGAAAAAAATCTCCGCGTCGAATCCTTCCAGCATCTTCAAGGCAGTCTAAAAATTATAATAAAACTATTGTACACCATGCTGAAGTACATGAGCAAGAAAGATAAAAGCAATAAAACTGGCCGCGACGAAATCTGAAGACAGGAATAAGAGGATACGAGGAACTTGAAAAACCAGTTAACCGGTAAATAAGACGCAGACGTTTAAGATCCTAGCAAGAGTTTTGTGGCTAGAATAAGCTTTCGAATAGGTGTATGTACTTGCCAGAAAACAATTGAAATCACACCAATGTGACTGAAGAGTGAAACTGTGAGTATTTTTCCTTCGTAATTACAGCAACGTGAGACCTTCACATTCCTTTCACTTTTACTGCAAATGTAAAAAAAAAAAAAAAAAAAAAAAAAAAAAAAAAAAAAAAAAAAAAAAAAAAAAAGAAAGGAAAAAAACTACTAAAGTAGCGTTTCATTGCAATAAAACAAGGCACGAAACGTATACAGTTGATGTTTTACTGAATGGAGAAACTGTTGAAATATTTGATTCTTTCTTTTATAATAAATTACAAGGTCATACATCTGGTTTTCAGAGAAAATAGGTAACAGATGTCCTTAATGATACATTTTGAGAAGGAAATTATAGTATTATGTAACAATGTTTTCTTTCTTCAAAGGTAGTTACGCAAGGAGCAGGAAGTTTGCATTTAAGACAAAAAAAAAAAAAAATCGTCTACCGAAAACAAGTTTCCGACTCTCCTAATTGAAGCTATTCCGATTAACATTTGCATGACGTTGCCTATCCATTCTTCAGTAACTAGTTTTTAAAAAGTTTATACTTATTTCTAGTTCAGTTAAACGAGATAGATATTTATAAAAGTGCTTTTATTATAAATGTCCTTCAAGACAGAATGGGAATATGGGAATAGAATATTAAATCTTTTAACAGCTGGTCACTATCAGATGTAGAGAAGGTAAACAATAAGGGGGAAAAAAACGACCATACTAAATGGGATACCTAAATTTTATAATTACAGTTTGCATTTTGGGCAAGGTATTTAGGATATACTGTGCATAATCTACAGAGTATAGGTTATATTATGCATACTGCGAGGTACAAAAATCCACTGAATTACCAACCCTCAGAAAGGAATAAAGTGAAGGAACCACAAGGGGGCCACAGAGAGGTCTACTTTTCGGCAACGCCAGACGCCACCAACCTAGTAACACACCTGAAGATATGGAGGAACCAAAATGAAAGGGAAAGGAAATAGTGGTAGATGTGTAATCAGCAATCGCCTATGAACCAGGGAAAACCACGAAAAACCCAAGTTAGAGTAGACAGTCGATGCATATCGAACTTGGGACCTCTCGAACGCAAGCGGAAGGCAGCGCTTTCGGTGTCCATAATCTAATTGGGAGAGACCCTGTTGCAAGGTTGCGAGATGTACTGTTTCTACCGAAATTCTGGCGGTTGTATGTTCCAAAATGACAGTTTTTGTAATGCAGAATGAATACTAGTACGACAAAGAGGGCTGGTGAACATGAGATGAGACATTGGAATACCTGGGACAGTTTAGTTACTTGGGTTCTACATACAATCCTATAGAAAAGCAAGGATGGAATGGTGAAAGCGTCTGCACTTAGACATTTTGTCATATTCTGGCCTTTTGTTGATTATCCCGATAATTGATCATACGAATTCTTATGCAGATGGCTTCCAATTAAATCTTATGTCAATATAATGAATGTAAACAAAAGCGGCCATGAATCATATGAGACTGCAAAACACGGCTTGGTGAGTGCTGTGTGTAAACGCCTACAGACAATGATTGATAGGAATGGTTTGCAGCCGGTGACGCCACTGCGTGAAGTCCAGTAAACGTTCAACTTCAGGTCTTTTTATACTGCCTAAAATGCTTAGAAATGTCTAAAGTCCATAGTTCACTGTTCGGTTTCTTTTGCTGGCAACAGTATTAAACGTATGCTATCGCCTCTTTGCGTGAAACTGGCGTGAGCTTTAAGTGCTGAAGGGTTCATTTTTATTTTTCATTTTGTAAGCGACTGCACTGTTATAAGTACACAAAATATAAACTATATCAATCTGTTATTTTGAGCTTTGATTTAAATAAGTGTTGCTCTAATTTTCTGAGCAGTGCAGCAACACGAACTAATGTTAGCATGACGAAGGATTCCGCTTAGAAGAAGACTGTGACATATTAGAGAAAAAAACTTCGGCCTTGCGATGAGTGAGTGAGTGTGTGAAGTTTAAGTCATTTGTCATTAAGTCATTAGTCATTTGAGCCCGGTGACGAAGAAGGAAGCAGTATGTTGAATATGGAACAAGTAATGCAGCTCTCGTAGGAATAGTGAAGGGCAGACTGTCTGCCCACCACAAGAAGGCAAGGCAAAGGAATGTGTAACACACTTTTGCTGTGTTTATACTCGCCGCCCGGATATGATAAGGATGCTACGTTCATGTTTTTTTTTTTTTTTTTTTTTTTTTGTAATTTTCGTCCTCCAACGTTAAGTCAGATCGGACGATGAATGAATTAGGTGAAATGATGCTCAAATGAGTCCGGGGTCCATAGAGCTTAGAGTTACCCGACATTCGTCTTAAGGATAAAGGAAACCCCCGGAAAAAACCCTATCCATGTAACTCACCCTGACCGAGATTCGAACTCGGGACCTCTTGATACGTTCATGTAAAATGCACAGTGTTTTCACATAACTCACCCCCATCACTGCAGTTGCTGAAATGAGCATTAGATTGGCAGCATGGGTGACTCATATGAACTCTCATACACTTATTTTGTGGTAAATAGATCCACTAAGAGAGCAGATAAACAGTTTAAAACCCTCTCCCTCTTCATGCCCCGCTTGCCTTCTTCTGGTGGGCAGAAGTAGAAGTCAGGCGGTATTATAGATAAGCCTATGTAAGAAAAAGGGAAACTGGTGTATTTACAGTAGAACGTTTCTTAGGTAAAAATTGCTATTGAATGGGTGATATTTCAAATGGCACTACTTTTTCAAATTGATTCTCACTTAAAACATGACAAAATAATAAACTCTACATAAACTTTTCGGGGAGGCGCAGGAAGCTGTTTTTGCAATCGAACCACATTTAACACTGTGGTTCATGACCTCCAACCATCTAAGAATTCAGTGATGTCTGCAGCAAAGTCTGCAGCGAGTGCAAATGAAGGGCTTCTGTGACCTGTCGGAAACCACACCTCAGCTGTTACAGTCAAAGTTACGTCACCACTAATGCCAAGGTCACTTCCCTGCTCTGAACAACTTCAGCTGTACCCGACAACTCCCCGAGAAATTCCATCTATCTTGGGTAATCTGACTACTCTCGGAATGAAAGCCCAGTTAAAACGGACAAATTAACGAAAAATTTGTCATACATAAAGTACATCTTACATAAATGTAGGGCATTTTCGTTGATTTGTTCTTCAATGGCTGTAAAATATCACTGCAAAGAGAATGATTCGTATGGACCATTTATCCCTATTAAACTGGACATCCTTTCACTTTCTCTACCATTTACATTTCTATAGTAGGTAAAGAGGTAGTATTGTATTCCACCCAGGATTTGATGTTGAAATTTCACCGAGAATACATGTTGCCATTGAATCCAAACGAAGCATTTCTAGAAAAAGCCCCTTTTTGTGTCTGTGTAACCATGAACAGTAAAAGTAAAAAACTGAAACTCAGATATATACCAAACTTGCGCTTAATTCATCACCTTTCGAAGCTGTGAAACGAAGATTTTAAAAAAATCTACCTACCCCAAACTACCCTTTGGACTGGACTGGACTACGCTACGGAAGGAATTCGGCACGGAAGCCCAATCTACTGTACCTATGCCCCAAGTAGGGCGCCGCCGGGAAGAAGGATGAGGGAGAAGAGATAGGCGGTGGTCCGAGGAGTCACGGGCCCGGGGCCTACACTTTACCTGTTGGAAACTCCCCGGCAGGCTAGTACAACCGGTATCTCAACCTACTGTGGTCCGGAAACGTCCCACCAGACCGGGTTCGGAGACCGGCAACCATCTACCGAAGGAGAAAGTCTTTATTCAGAGAAAATAATCCTGCCATACATCGTCGACACTTCCACCTTTAAGAGACCACCAGAGGATAGATGATTGAAAACATAATGGAGACGAAATAGAGGAACAGCAAATTCAGGGATGTAATTTACCTACCCATCATTCACCTGGCGACGCGGGAAAACCCATTGGTAGGGTAGGTCGCCCACGGGAATCGAACCCGGACCTCCAGAATGCGGCCCACAGAGTGACCACCTGAGGCATCCCGCTGCGTAAACTGCCCTTTGTATGGACGTTTTCTTTGATGTCGTTTATTTTCTAAAACAAGGTTCTATGTTGGTTAAATATAGTATATTTACAGGACAAGTAAAATATATGACCTGAATTTTCTGAGAATAACATATGAAGTTCTCTTCATTCGGAAGAAACTTTGTGTAACTGTTAAACTAAAACAAAAACGCTTATTACAATAGACAATTTATTTCGGACACATTTACTGTGACAATAGTCTTTTCCGAGATATCCATTGCTATTAGTATAAATTTTCAATACCTTTTGTAACTTGTTTGAAGTACTATCACTTGTTTTGTTTCTCGGGATATTACGGAAAGAATATCCAATTTCTGTCACATTTAGCAAACAGGATTTTAAACATCTGACTGTCGTTTCGGTTTTCTCTATTCCCCTTGTGCCTTCAGCGAAATATGCAATTAGTTTATATCCGCAAAAGACTTACTTCAATTAACATGAAGGGGAAAATAATCTTTGGTAAGAAGAATTTGCACACCAGAATTTTTGTTTAACAAATGCTGCCGCACATCAGCTTTGATATTTTGAGATCTTCTCACCTTTACTTATGATTGACATGTTCATCTCAATCGAATTTTTAAACACACGAATGCCTGAAAAATATATCATCAATTTTCAGAGCTTTCATTGAAAATAATGTACAAATCTCGGTACGTCCAGTGTCACCAACTCCACTTGAATTTTACTTTCTGATAACACATTTCATTTTAGACTGATTTCATGAATAGAAAGAACGTCTTCACACCATACACTAGTTATCTGTTAGTTATCTGTTGCAAGTGCCTCACATTTTTTGTTTTAAATCTCACAATACTCCCAAACCAATTAAAAATTTCAATCAAATTTTTCAGGACTATCTGTATGAGATTAGAAATTAGTACGGGACCACTCCTCAGTCGATTTTAAATACGTGGTATTATATTAAAAATGTTTAATTCTTTAAAATTTAATTTATATTAACTTCAAATGTTATTTAGTAACATGTTTGACAGAAATGATTTTCATTAATTTGTATGACTTTCTAAATGAAAAATATGAAAACATTCAACTGTGGCAAGTTTATGCAAGGAAGGAAGGAAGGAAGGAAGGAAAAAAAGAAGGAAGGAAGGAAGGAAGGAAGGAAGGAAGGAAGGAAGGAAGGAAGGAAGGAAGGAAGGAAGGAAGGAAGGAAGGAAAGGAACTAAGAAAGAAAGACAGAGGGAGAGAAAGAAAAGAAGAAAGAAACAAACAAAGAGCACACAAACTTACAACTAATATTTGGAAACCATTAATGGCGAAAACGTCACTAGAGAGGAATTATCTATATTAAGGAGCTCCACATGTTTTCATTAATATATATTCCTCCATTCTTTACACTTTACCATTTAAGCAATATCCTATAATAAAATATAAGAAAAGAATTCCATGTAATGGATTATTTAGGGTAAAATAATTTGAGCAAGGAAGACTAGAATTTATATGTAACGTTACACAGTACATGCGTGCACGCAATTCTCTCTCTCTCTGTCTCTCTTTCTCTCTCAGCCTGTTTTCTCTCTAAAGTACCCTCCATTTATGTGTGAAGAAAGCCCAAATTACTGTCTAGTAAACTGACCCCAATGAGACTGAACTGTAGTCCTCCGGATTTATTATTTAGATGTTTCTCATACAATAAAGAGGCGGGTAGAAATGTTAATGAAGTTTTCTGTAAAAGAACAAGAGATACTTAAGTGAACAACCAGAAGCGCTAAAGAGGTTTTCATTTCAAAGCTCGAGTGCTTCTCATCTAGCAACGCCAACATCTGTAAATGATAATTTGCAATAGTGAAAAAACGTACTTGAACTTCGGAATCTGACTCACTGCACAGGTGCCGTTTACTGTGCACGTGTTCCTTCATCTCTGCATCGTTGGATTATCAACTGTGCTTGCATCGTGTCATTTGCAGCTGTTAATGTTCCGGACAGAATGATGAATTGTTTAATTATGTCATCTATGTTTGTTTATGGCAGTAATGAAAACATTATTTTTAAATTGTAGTGAACGTTTTCGTACTTTATGCTCTAGTATATAAAATACTATATACGTTGTTTGTATATTAGTGCTAATGTTTATTGCCCTTTAGATTAACGTGACATGACTCAATCCTTTTCTCCAAAGGAGATCTGAGTGTTCGGAGCGACATCCAGAAACTACAACGTAACACCGCACCTAGGTTATAGTGAACTCTTTGTTCTTCAAAGCGATCCCTGGGAGGAGGGGAGAAGCGCACACGTGAAGGGCGATTCGAATATTGCATTATTCCTTACGACGTAACCCGCAACCTGAATCCAGGGAATATATGAGAATTCCCTAAAAAAATAGGGCCCCCAGAAGTTCCGCCAAGCGCTAGAGAAAAACTCTTTCCAAAACGCAAATTTTACCGTCCTGCTGCAATACACAAGTACCACCCCTGGTCCTACAACCTTGACACAGATAAAAGGAAGTGGAGAGGGAAACCATCTCAGCATTCGCCCCATTGACGCGAGGAAACGGAAAAAAAAAAAAAAAGCGAACACCTATGGAATATGAGCCTTGTAGGTTTCCGCCAAGCCATCTCATTCCGTTTCTCAACCAATTCGAAACTTCTTACTTGTTCAGTTAAATAATAATAATAATAATAATAATAATAATAATAATAATAATAATAATAATAATATATATATATATATATATATATATATATATATATATAAAGCGTAACATTTGTTAACACGCTACTTCAGGAATTTTTTTCTAGAAAATTGTACAGTGATCATTTTTATACTGCTTTTTCAATATTATCTATCAACAAATTACAGGATATTAGATTATAATGTTAGACCATTATTAGTTTCTTATCCAATGGGGAACAATTTGTTTACGAGTAAAAATTAAATATTTTCAAACTGAAAATTGCGGCAAACCCGTATACCATTGTTAAATTAATTGGGTTCTAATTGGAGCTTAATTGGAGCAATGAGTTCTGTTATCCTCCGGTAAATGGCTGTAGAAAATGGATTTGGGTGGTTGCTGGCTACTCAGCCGTATTAATAATACTTTGTTGTAGAATTATTTGGTTTAATTCTTGAATCTATGTTTGCTTATCCATTGGATCGGTGACCACCTGTTAGTAAAATTCCTAACATTTCAGGCTTCGAAATCTTAGCTTCTCTGCTTAATGCACATGAACACGTCCATCCTGTCGTAGTATCAACTTGCAAGTAAAATTTTCTTACTTCACCATTCAGTTCGCACCTTATTCTCATCCCCTCTCTAACTTTATCACATGACCAAACTAGCTCTCCCTTCTCAAATGTTACATTATTATTGGTTTCTCATTTTATTTCCAATTTTAGCATTGGTTTGCAAAACTCATATGACTCACTGACGTTCCGCCCACCCTGAGTTGAGGAACGCCTACCCTGAGTTGTTTGTAACAGTATACATCGTTATCAAATCAGCGAAGTAAATCTGTTTAGCGTTCATGCTCAACTGCATTTTGAAAATCCTTTGTCCCAAAACATTCCTGGCTGAAAGAATGCAATAGTTTTCAGACATTGAACTTTTACTAGCACAAAGAAGGTAACGGTCCTTCCTTCCTGTCTCTGCGACGTGTACAGATTTTTACAAGAATATTTTCTCTTTCTTGCCCGGATGGTAGTGTATATGTTATATTAAATTATATTCTTCTCTTCTTATTCTTTAAGTCAACTGCTATTTTAATCATTATTTTGTCCATTCTAATTGCATATTATTATAACAAGATTGTTATATTAGTTTAACAAAGCATCTCTATTAATTTATCTTCTTTTTTAATTATCTGACTTCGACTAATTCGCCGCCTCCTAATCGCTGCCTGATACTGAGGTTACAAAAAGTTGCAGCTATGGCTGAAGTTAGCCTTTTACACATGGTCTACGAATCAATACTTGATACATTCTAATGAGATATACGAGTATGCTTTACTTCAGTCTACACTAAATTTTTAATTTTAACTTTCTCTACTGCGCATCTAACTATAATAAAAGTATTATCGGTCTGGGAGGCTCAGTTGGTTAGGTGCTGGCCGACTTATCCCAAAGTCGTGGGTTCAAATGCCGTCCCAGACCGATGATTTTTGGTATACTTTTAAAGTATCAGCCCAATATCCATATATTTGCTGACATGTAAAAGAAGATGAAATTCGCACAAACTGGCGATGCTAATATGATACCCGCAATTGAGAGAGCCCTTAACAAACAAATTAATTATAAGAAGTATTATACTCCAAAAAAAAAACAGTATCGAGATTTCAAGGATGTACAAGTTTTTGGGGTACATTCACAGTTTTAATGTGTTTTAGTGTTTGGGGCAGTTTTAGTTGAAGCTTATGTAATCCCCCCCCCCAATTTACGCCCTCCAACGTTGTCATATTGGACGTTGAATGAAATTGGTGAAATGCTGCTCAAATCAGCTCAGGGTCCATAGAGCTTAGAGTTATTCGATATTCATCTTTCAGAATAAGGGAAACCCCGAAGAAAGCCTTATCTAGATAACTCACACTGACAGCGCGTGTGCCTATGCATGCAGTGATATTAGGTCAGGGTGGACGTTGTCTAACCTAACTTGTGAGACATTCTACTCGCTGAACTTTATTTTCAGACCCGACTTATTCAAATACAAGGGCTGTTCAATACAGAATGATCACGTTTCTTTCTTTCTCTCTCTCTCTCTCTTTTTTTTTTTTTTTTTTTTTTTTTTTTTTTTGCAACGTACTTTTACTCATCCTCATAATTTTGATGCTCCTTCTCAAAATAGTCTCCCCCGAATGCGATGCACTAGTCCCAGCGTTTCTGCCAGTCTTCAAAGACATGCTGGAATCCATTTTTGAGAGATCCTTCAAACTCGCCTCCGCAGCCGTCACCTACTGCTTCTGATAATGGATAATGTCTCCCACGAAGGCTTTCTTCTATTTAGGAAATAGAAAAAAGTCAATGGGGCTTAATCCGGAACATAGGGAGGGTGAGGGATGCACTTTACGTTGATTTTTGCAAGATATTCAGCAACAACTATGGCAATATGCAGCCGCGCATTATCTTGGTGCAGCATCCAGCCTGCTTCATGGAAATGTGGTCTTTTGCGCCCGATATAGACTTGGAATTTTTTTCAGGACATCCCTGTAGTATTGTTCAGTTACTGATGTGTGTGCAAGTAGAACATGCTGATAAACCATTTCATGAATATCAAAGAATGAGATGACCATAACTTTCCCAGCAGAAGCAACCATTTTTACTTTTTGGGGGTTGATGATGAAAAGATTTCCACACTGAGCTTTGCTGTTTGCTCTCAGGATCAAAATTATGTAGCCAAGTTTCATCAGCAGTGATTACGTTTGAAAGAAACTCCGGATCTTCCTCTAACATCAACTTTAACTGGGTGTTACCTCCATTGCAGCGGTAGGCGATACTGAACATGTCTGAACTTGCCTGGTTCTCACAATGAAACTACTACGGCGTGCTTGTTTCGCATTAAGCTAACAGAATATAATAAGATTGAATTTTAGTGCGAAAAATTATGACCGTAAAAATTATGATCATTCTTTATTGAACAGCCCTCGTATAATTTATAAAATGTATTTTATTATACACATACACTTTGTGCATAAATATTATATAATGAAAATGAAACATTTTCTCCTTTGCACAAAGCGGTGCTTCTCGAAAAGACATCTCCTTATGTGTGTACTTTATTTCTGATAAATAGCAAAATATGTAGTTATACTGCTACTTTCACTTTCCTTCCGCAGGCGACATCTACCACCTCGTGTATTATTATTGTGATGCTCAAAAGGTTACCCTGACTTCATCTTTGTTAATACAAATCTCTCGGATAACACACTGATTATTCTCGAAAAAGGGAGAAGGCTACTGGCGCGCTTCTCGGCCCTGTGCTTAGCACCAATGAACGCATCACTTCAGCCAATGGAATGTGCATGAATCACAAATGACAGATAGATGTTATGTCTACGTGGAGTAATCTGTGCGTTATCTGAGAGGTTTCTATTAACAAAGATAAAGCCAGGGAAACCTATTGAGCAGCACGATAGCATTATACCACTGTCGTATGTCTACCTTCAGCCGAGTGCATTGCCATCTTTATCTCATATTTCATTTTTGATGCCAATCTTTGATTGTCCAGGGTAAACATGTCTATACAATTTCATGTGAGAATGACGTATGCATATCACTGACAGAATGTTATCTTCCTTCTGAATGTGTTTGTGATATATTTGTTAATATCCTGGTGGCTTAAAGCTGTGTTATTAATTTATAATTAACGTAATTATGTTTAAAGCCTAAAATATTTCTACTAGACCAAGATACTTTCAGAAAGAAAAAGACTAGAAAATTACAATAATTTTTACATACAGATGAATTAGAGGTTGTAGTTTCAAAAATTTCTGTTAACATTGCGGTGTATAATAATGAAGAATCACTAAGGTTCTGAAGTAAATCTGTGAACTTCAACAGAACAGATCTGTTTTATACGTTAAGCAGGGTTGATAATTATTTGTCTGCAAGTAATGAAATTATAAAATGTGACGTACTGATCGATGATATTAATATCAGCAGTGTTGAGAGAAAACGCCTACCCCAAAGTTACACTACTGTATGCGAGCACGCGTGCGTGTGTTTATGTGTGCGCGTGTTGAGCTGAACCAGAAATGCAAGCTCTGTTACGCGGATTAACCAACCGTTACAGTGCGTCATAAGCGAGACAGTGTATTCCTCAGTTTTAGCATCGAATCGAAAGGGACCAGCTAACCATGCAAGTCATACTAACGACTGAAAAATCAGATAGAAACTAATATTTACGGCCTATTAGCTATTTGTGTTTACAGTGTCTCAGTTGTTACCAAGCAACAATCTAGTTAATTTTCACCTGGACCTTATTTTGATTTTCGATCAGAATTGAAAATCACTTAGTTGTATATTTAAATCTGGAGGATTTTTACTTTTTTTCTTTTCTTTTAAAAAAACATTACTACTCAACATTAAATTGTATACATTTTCGTTTATACTTTGCAATTTTTTTATTTTAAAAATCTGTTTTATTTACGAAGAAACCCATATAACGCACAATAAGGGCGTAACTGTTTTGATTTTATGGGAAACAAACACAAATTACTGAACATTTTATGTGGACATTTAAGATTTTGTTGTAAGAGCTCTTAACGGTTTACTAGTTAAGCAAACGTCATCTAGAACAAAAAGAACTTCTAAAGACATTCCCACAAAATTAAGGATGTAGATTGTTTTTTGTTTCATTTATACCCCGCCATTAACTGCAATGGTCATATCAGCGGCCGTTCTCCTTTGGAACATATCGAAGGTGTTAACTCTTGTTCGGTTGGTTTTAATCAATACATCACGCACACATTCACACTCTCGTTCATACTTCCAGACTCTGGGGAAGATGGGGAATTGTCTTGGCCGGAGAAAAATCCCCACCCCCACAGCCGGGAGTCGAACCCGGGACCCCTAGCACGCAGACAGGTACTCTACCGACTGAAATGTAGATTTAATTGGTCATGAAAATATCTTAAACATATGGCATTTTAATCAAATTCATTCTAACCATTTTTTCAGAAAATCAACATTTTCGAGAAATGTTTCAAGTAAAGGGTAGTCTGGGATGAGAGAGGTGCTTTGTTCCCCAGGGCTGAACTAACGTAAGTTTAGTCCATATTGGGTTCAGAAGATTTTAGTGTGCCTCTGCCTGCACCGTTTCTCTGCCAAACTTTTGTTCTCTCGCGCAATTGAAAGCGCCTGCGATATCATACATTTTAATGATGCTATACAGGTGCATTATTAATGCAAAATAAAACGAAAGGGCCTAGAATGAATCATTGAGGGACACCTTGTTTAATTACTTTTATTTGACTATTAATCTAGATATCGAGGACCTCGCTAAGATTACAAATACCTATTGATTAACTTTTTCATAGTACAATGGTCCTTTACAAACCCAAATGGAAAGTTCAATAACAGAAAATAATTTAGATATCGTTAAAACAATTTATTTCATATACTTTTTTTGTGGAGTGAACCAATTCAGGGATATTCCTTATTTGTCTGAATTTCCATTTTCAATTACATCTTTTCAGATGTATTTATGGTGAAAAATTTAGACGCAGCCTGTAATGTTAACACCTTAAAACAGGTTTGGTATATTGTCTTATGTTTATTTAATACTTTACCAGAAACCATCAGATAAATATGCATTGTTTTACAAAGCGTTCACCCCATGATAAACCATTCTAAGTGTCCAATAACAGAATTACGTTGGTTTGGAGCTTTTAATATTTACTTTATTATGTATAATAAGCAGAATATTGTATTCCACCTAAAAATCAGATGTCTAGATTTCCCCAAAAATACATGTTTTGAGGATCGTTTGACTCGACTCCAAGCTTTTTTTTATAGAAAGATGCATGTGTGCGTCCGTCTATCTGTAAACTGTGTAACCAAAAAACGAAAGATCAGTTGAAAACCAAAACTGGTGTTCAAGTTCACTATCAACATGAGTTCCGCCCAACCCAAAGTACCTTTCACAGGGGAAAAGTTTCAAATTTTTGATTTTCTGAAAAATATCGTTAACGATTTTGATTAAAATATCACATTTTAAGATTTCGGGATTTTTCTGAACTCCTGTTCATTCTGAAAGACTTTTGCTAAACCGTAAGAGCTAGACAAAAAGCTTACTGGTTAAAAATTGATTGTGGTGTTTTGACTAAGGATTTAAATTTATCAATAGTTTCTGACAGTCATAAATGTAAATTCGTTAATCCTATGTTCTCACTCAATTCTTAACTGCACATGGCAAATTTTCAGCTTACTCGATTCAAAATCAAATCCACATCTGATTGTATTTTTGAAAATAATCTTCAAGGCGTGCCTCACATTTTATTTGATTTCCCGTTTTTCTGTTTTGAAAGGTACTTGAATTATTGCTTCAATCCTTAGGTTACACTTTCTCAAAACCACTTACACATATTTCGATGAATTACAAAACTTATCAATATTTCATGGTTTTCTTAAAAATATTTCTTAAGCTAAATGATTCATCTTGATGTTTACTGTTTGTCAGCTTGATATTGAATTTTTTATGGTTTTTTAAATTATATTATATTCATAAATTTGTAAACTATATTCCTAATATACCTTTGGCTAAATAGGAATCAAAAAATTGGATAATAAATAAATAATAAATAAATAAAAAGATTACGAAAGCAGATCGTTAAAGCAGACCATTATCAAATTCATTTTTTGTGTAGACCATTTTCAGTGTATTCCGTCTTTTTATTTATATTTTGAAATACTTACACTTTTCTTAAAAATGAGTACTTCTTTTTAGCCTATTCAGCAAAGAGAATATAGTTTCATCGCCATCAAATAGTAACCAGTTCTTAAAGTAGTTAAATCTATCACTTAAGCCTACTGAATTCTTCTATTACCATTGTATCTAAAAGGAAACGTGTGATGAAACCATTTCTTCAAACGCTTGTCTCGATTAATATGAATCAGATAGCATAAGCGTTTTTTAGTTTGGATATGAACGAGTAGAGGAAGTTAAGTGAGTGCACAATTATATTTATATTTAATCTTTTAGTAATATTATGAATGAAATATAAACCTAATTGCGTAAGCCTGAAAATTGTAGTTATAGAACCAAATCTAAATTCATGTTTTAAACCAGATAAACTATTTACTTGGATTCTGTAATCTGCATTTAAAGTTTTATTCATCATACTAAATGAAATGAAATGTATTTATTTTAGATAACATTTACTTATGCCATCTACAACTGCTTCCGAAGTTAAGAATAATTTATAATTACCAGCACATTTAAAGAGACGCACATGCAGACACTTTGTGCTTAGTAAATCTTCATTTGTTCAGTTAAATAACCACAAATTAGCAAGAACAGCAGTTTCGCCAGCACTCATGTAACTCTTGCACACAGTTCAGAAGACTATCAACCTCGGAGTCTCTGCAGGGTTTAACAAATGACGTGAGCGTTGCATAACAACTGGGGGCACACGTAACAGTTGTCCGATATCAGCATTGTAGGTGTTCGTCAATAATTTTAAACTGCACGCTACAGCTGGCTCAGCAGAAAGGGTTTAGAGCGAAGCATTTGAAGTCCTCTAAATCTGAGGATATTTTAGACCTATATAAAATACAGCATATTTACTAATTTGACGTTGTATCCTCAATAAAGCATCAAATACTGGCTGTATTTAACTATGCATATACTAGTAAACGAATGCATTTTTTTTTTTTTTTTTTTTTTTTTTGCTAACGGCGCTGTCATTTTCCAGGTATATAACTGCGCTGCCATGTTCTGGAGTTCTGTCCCGTAGGAGTTCTACGTCACAATAAATTTACTAAGATGGAGCTGTCGCTTTTTAAGCACACTTACAAACATCGGATTGAACACGCGACAGTGGAATTTGTAGGCCAGCACGTAACCAATTAAGGCCCCCCCCCACACACACACATATGTGGCGATTAGCAATTATTACATTTTATAAATATTTCACAAACCTTTCTTTTGTGTACGTTCCTTTCAGCAGAGCAAATATACACAATCCTTCAGAAGAAATACGAAATACCTGTGAAATCATGGCTAGATTTCGAAAAAAAAAACTTAACGTTTATTTTGTGATTTTTAGTTTTATTGCTATCTGCCTAAATATTTTTAGAAAATATCAACCACAATTTTATTCCAAAAATGTGATATCGAAATGTCATATAAAATATATATTTAGAGGTCACTGAATCTCTCCTAAAAATACAAAAAGTTCTAAAGGGGTATGTGTGGAGAGCATAAATCTAAAACGATAAGTCGAATAAAATACAATTATTGTATTTACTAGAATCCACTTAATCATGCCACGATAGATGTTCAAGGAACTGTTTCCAATGATTAACTTATACATGGAAAATTACAACTTACATACACGCACATATATTTATTTACTTGTTTTTTCGTCCAACACCTTGTGACGTTGTTGTTTTCAAATGCTGGGCTTTGGCAATGAAGCCATTAGCTCCCTTGCTCTCCAATATTTCTGTGTAGTGGGTCCGACAGGTAGGACTTCACAGGTCAAAAGATGCTCTTTAGTCATTTTCTCTTCTTTGTTGCACAGAGGACAATTTGGACTTGTATAAATTCCTATTCTGTGTAAGTGTTTGGCCAAATAATCATGTTCCTTAAGTAATCTGAAATTTGCTACTGCAGCTTTACGTGGGATTTCTGGAATAATTTATCGATTTCACCTTGTGACGTTATATTCATATGACTGGATTCTGTATAACTTGAAAATCATGAGTGAGAAACAAAAGCCTACTGCAGGAAAAATATAGAGCTCATTGAAACACAGATATGTATCAAACTATTTTCATAGCGTTAGTAATTTTGGAGAACAAGTGCGATGGCTCAGACGTTTTCATCTGTGGCCCGCAGTCAGGAGGCCTGGGTTCGATTGCCGTGGCCGACCTACCTGATCCCTGGATTTTTGCGGGGGTTTTCCCGGGTCGCTAGGCGAATGCTGGGTCGGTTAATTACATCCCCCGAATTTCCTGTCCCTCCATTTCATCTCCATCATTATTTTATATCATCTCTCATCTGGTGGGTAGAAGTGTCGGCAGGAGTCTCGACGGTGCATGGCAGGATCATATGCTCTGAGTGAACCACTTCGTCCTCTGGTAGGTCGGTTGCCGGGCTTCGACACGACTGCCGGGCCGTCTTCAAACCACAGTACACGGGAATGTCCGTTTTCCTAGCCTACCGAGGGAGGCTTCCATCCAAGTAAAATATAAGAACCCTGCCCTCTGCATTTTAGTGGCTCCTTGGGACAGCCGCCCTCTGTCTCCTCTCGCCTCATCCTTCCTCCCGGATATGCACCACTTGGGGCATAAGGAACAATTGGCCAAGAGTGGTTGCAGTGCGGAATCCCCCTCGGAAGAAAAAAGCAATTTTGGAAGAATGTTATATTTATACGTTCACAAGTACGTCATCTGTTTAGTTTTTACCATGACTAAACATGTGAAAGCTGTTTCAAATATTGTATTGTAAGCACTTATTACGTTCACTTGGGACGTACTGGGTTTGATCCCAGTTGTCCGTGCACTCTAATCATGGGGTTTTTGCAGTAGTTTCGACTAGGCGAATGCTGGAGAGTGCCCCATTTGTTCCCTCTTTCATGTTATAGGTCGAAACCGGGCTTTTGTGCTGATCGACAGCAGTCTAAAAGTGCAAAGGCTTGCGTGTTGAAGCTTTCTCTAGGCTCTGTCAGAGGATGGCCATCTGAGCCTCCATTACCGAGTGGAACTTTTCCCCGGTTCCCGCTGGACGGGAGCTTGTGAGCTACCCTTGAGTTGCTTGGGCAGATTGCCTCGAGCGCTTCCCAGCCAGGTGGTCAGGGAACTTTGCACGTCTCTGTCGCTTACGTAATCCACAAGTATCCTGCGTATCATCTCATCCGTTCCTCCAGGGGGTGTATATACAAAAGATCCCACCGCGGTTCGAGGTGGCTCCTCCTAGCGAAAGGGTGATGCCACCCATTGTTTCTGGATATCGATACTGAGTTTTAAGCACCGATACACATTTTACAGAAAGATTTAAAGGCAATAACTTATTCATTGAATTATGAAATTTTCTGCATATATGAAATATAACTAACCAGCCAAGTGTTTTGCAAATTTAGACCAAACAACTTTATCGCAATAACCCACAGATAAAAAAATAAATAAAAATAAAAATAAAAAAATTGTCGCAAGATGCTTACGAGATTCCAGCAATAATAAGCAAGCCAATAACAGTTTGGATGCAAACTTGTGATGCAATTATGTTTTCTGTATAGCTCTTAGTCATCAGTTTCTCTGATAAAGTGAGTTAGCAACAGCAGCAATGGGTTATGCAGAAAATGATATGCGATGAGGAATGGTTTGGAAGAGATCCTACAAACAGGAAACATTGAAAAAGTCACTTGATCTTACATTAACATCAGGTGATATCTGATTGATAACTCTGTTATTTGACCACCCAGGAATCTTGAGACAATATATGAAAAAATAATGATA
Source organism: Mantis religiosa (assembly GCA_030765055.1). Classification (NCBI taxonomy): domain Eukaryota; kingdom Metazoa; phylum Arthropoda; class Insecta; order Mantodea; family Mantidae; genus Mantis; species Mantis religiosa. The sequence continues at coordinate 98,482,984 of CM060957.1, forward strand.
AGGAGAGATAGATGACAGTTTGTAAAATAACAAGATGTAGGTGCATTGTTTTTCAATAATGCACATCTGAGCAGCTTTCGGAACCACTGAAAACATCAGAGATGTATTTGAGCACTCTTAGTCAAAATGCTTATCTTGAAAGGACATTTTCCCTCACATGGTCTAGTGAGCGTAATAGATTAAAGGTATCTTCATTATGACAATCGAATTAAGGCAACGGCATGAAGAAAATCACTTTCAGCGGATTTTATGACTATATTTTGAAAAAATAAAGAGCCTGATAATATGTGAAAGAAATTTAGAAAAGTATGTTATATTAAGAGAAAGTTACTAAAATGTTTTGTTTATATTTTTATCTATTATTATGTACTCCTTTCAACGATGTGCAATCTTTTGAACACCAAAATTGTTTCACTTTTAAATACAGCAAACCATTTGAGAATTGTTTTGAAATAGTTTCCGCACGAAGTTCTCATTAACCATCTTTAATTAACCCTAACCTGCTTTGAATAAACTCTGTTACCATGGTAATATATCTCTGTTGCCTCTGTTAATGGTAATACACTTACAACTAAGGTATTAGGATGTTCTGTGAGGAAAGCTTAACTGTGTTTGTGGTAAGAATACAAAATAATAGGAAAAAGGGAAGCCGACGTCGGTGCAAAAATCTGCCAAACTCACACACTTCTTCCTTCCATTAGAACTTCACACAAATCCTTACAGGAAGGCGACACTGAAACCTCTTAGAACGCCGTAGCAAAAATTATATTTTACAGGTACATGCTTTCTAATGTTTTGTAAGTTGATTGCCGTGTAATTTGTTCAATGTTATCTAACAGTTCGCTTTTTTTTTAATTTACGTCCTTTAACGTTAAGCTATATCGGACGATGAATGGAATGGGTGAAATGAGGTTCAAATATGCCCAGGATCCATGGAGCCTAGAGTTACCCAACATTCGTCTTTTTAGGATAAGGGAAAACCCCGAAAAACCTTATCCGGGTAACTCACTCTGACTGAGATTCGAACTCGGGACCTCTTGAAGCTGAGGCAGACATGCTACCATCTACGCTAGCGAGGCGGGCAGTTTGTTAAATTGTTATCGTTTAAAGATTTTGTGTCCACTCAAAAATGATTTTAATAGAGGACGTTTGCGTATTTTTTTTTTTTTTTTTTTTTGTGACTTTAAATCTTATTAGCGCCTAAAATGTAAATATTGGCTTAAAAATGATTTGGCGAAGGATTTATGACTGGTACAGCGAATTCGAAGGAAACCGACTTTTTCTTAGTAATGAACTTCGCGAAGAAGCTAAAAGTTCTGCTTTACTAAACAAAATATTGCCGATCTTCAAGCAATGCTGGAATATCAAGGGATCTAATGATCTATTCAAGTGATATTGGCATGAGTCAAATCAAAACAATTTACATCAACAGTTAAAGGACGTGAGAAAACCTATTTGTCGCTAGATTCCACATAAAATGACTCAATTAGAAGCAACACATTGCTGCAGAAAAATTCTGGAAATTTTGTCAAGGGACACTTCAGATTTAGTTTGAAATACGTTTGTATTTCCTTTTAACGCGAACCTGAGAAGAAAAGTCAAACCTTTCAATGTGAGTTCGGTAAATTGAGTCGCTTTTGAATATAACAAGGTAAATTGAGCCCCTCCTAAACTTTAAACGTAGGTAAATTGAGTCCTTCGACCCATAATTGTGACGAAATTTCCCCTGCCACTTTGTTTAGCCTTCGGACTGCGCAGTCATTTAGCAGGTTGCTGTGGTAAACAAATTGTCATGTTAAAAGCGTTTGCACGAGCAACTTACAATAGTTTTGTCACATAGGTAAAAATTTAAAAGAAACACTTTTCACAAAGTCAAATCTCAGTATATCGTTATTAGTTAACTTTACCATCTACTACTTCAAAAACATTCCTTTTTCCAATGTTTTGTTACAAAGGGATTGTTTTTTTCCTCTACTACGTAACATACACATTTGACTGAATGCTGGTCAAAACATCAACGAAGTTGTAAATGTTTGGATAAGAAGTGTAAAACAAGCCAACTATAGCGGACTCAATTTGCCTATCACCATTCAATTGGCCTTTCAAACAGAATCTAAACCTATAAAAGTCGACGAATTCGCACTGCTGGTAAGAATATGGTTTCTAGATTCTTTTTCTATTGCTATAGATTTAGAAGATACTTGTATCATTACTACCGATTAATACACAAAAAGACTATTTTAATGCAAAGTTTTGAAGAGGTTTTTGATAAACGATGTAAGTGAAACACAATTTACTTACAGCGCTTCGTCGCTTACAAAACTAACAACTGAATATCTGGATGCCCTTTAATTTTATTTTTCCTTTATTATATAAATTATAATTTCACAATAAATTTATATGAAAATATAGAAAATAATTTATCCTTATCTATTACCTCTAATAATTTTTTATTAAAAATGTATAATCAACCTATTAATATAATTACAATTTTAATTGCATCTTAAATTTTTGGATGAGGGTATCAACCTGAACGTCTTCAAGCTGGAATTTATTTACTTTTTTATACTTGTCTTTCCCTCATATAGCCCTGACCTACTTTCCTGTGATTTCTTTCCAAAAGTTCGGTAGAATGCATGAAATCATTTTCAATCAGATGAAGCAGTAGCGCATTATAAAAGCCTGCTTTCTGAAGAGCCTGAGGAAGTATGGCATCATTGTTTTAAAGAATGGTTTCATCGAATGCAAAAGTGTATTGAAGTTAAAGGGGGATATTTTGAAAAACAATAAAATCCTTGACTGATTTTCTAAAACTTTTCAGTGTGACTCTTGTATATCATAATGTTCCTCTAGACAGTTAATCTTGTAGTCACATTATGTTATTCATATATTTGACATGGGGATATTATCAAATTATATGTAAGGCGCAGTGGAGAAAAACAGAGCTAATTATTGTTTTGTTATTAAAGCATTTATGCGGGGGAAATATTAATCGTGAAAGATGCCTTATGTTTGAATCATGCCGATATGCTGAACCGATTATTATACGATTGGTAATTACGCTTTAACGAACAAAATTAAAGTGCAGTTGTTCCTTAAAGTGCTGGTATTGCACGAATCAGAGCACTCTTGTAACAAAGGAAAATGCAAGTATACATATGGGCCTTTTCACGGGCGTGTCTGATGGACGGTTGGAGTTTGAGCCTTCCAATTTCTTACCCCACACACCACACCAAAATAAATATTATTGCTTTGGATTTATAGTTTGAATTCTATGCTTATAGTGAAATACGCACTTTGTTGCAACCAACATTTAAATCGACAATATCTGTAATCAAGAGGTCCCGAGTTCAAAACTCAGTCACGGTGAGTTACCTGGATAAGGCTTTTTCCGGGATTTTCCCTTATCCTGAAGGACGAATGCTTGGTAACTCTAAGCTCTATGTACCCTGGGCTCATTTGGGCATCCTTTCACCCAATCCACGTTGAAGGACGTAAATTACAAAAAAAAAAAAGAAAAAAAAGTATCTGTAATTATCTGTAATATATATTACATGTGTCCTAATAGGTCACTTTTGTGGAGATAAAGAAAGCACTGTTCATTACCTGATAGAATGTAACGAGCTAACAAATTACAGGAGAAAAATATGGGATAAGAAATGGGACAATGTAAGTAAAGAGATATTGGCGGTACGTATGCTAAAGGGGATGGGAGAAAAGAAAAATAGATGTATAGGAGATTTCTTACAGAGGATAAGAGAAAAGTGGATTAGGATAAGAGAAGTAAAAGTCAAGAAGAAATGGTATCAAGCTGCTCAGGAAAACTCTATAGCCAGGGTACCTGAGTTAGCAAGTAAATCTTAGGGTCAGCATTTTATGTATTTGTACAGCATGTTCTATGTTAAATTTTATTGTACTGAATTTGTAGTGGATACTGTACAAATAAATAAATATAAAATATCAAATAAGTCACTTGAGACAATACAAATATAAACGGAAGAAACAGTTCGTGTGTGTATGAGACAGAGAGAGACAGAGAGCAGCACAATTCAAAAACGAAACGTCAGGAAGTATCTTTCAAGATACGAGGGAAATACTTTTGAAAAAACTACCCACTTCTAAATAATATTTACATGAACAAATTTTCATATTTTTTGACAAATAAAATGTGTATCTTTAATTTTCTAGGAAAAGCCTGAGAATACTTCATTCAGAAGTAACTTTGTACCATGTGTATTGTAAAAACCGAAAGATATAAACAAAACCTACTACATAAATAAGGTAGACCCCTTAAAACACACAATTTATTACAAATAACTTTTTTATAGAATCAGCCATTTCCTAGGTAGCGCCAATACTGGTGTGAATTGTTCAATACTTCATCCTTATTTTAAAAGGCTATACAGTCGTTTCTCACGTTGTCATGGAAAGAAAGTGCAATTTTAAGGCCAACACATAACGACATAGTTTTAAATACCTTTTCGATCTCCTAAATTCATTTTTTTACTTATAACTAAATGAGTAACGAATTAGTTCTTCAAAGGTTTAATCAATTAACAGACTGAAAAGTAAGCTTTCGTAGGAATATTTTGTAGATGTACAAAAATAAACATAAAGGGTGGGGAAAGTTATGTGAATGGAACATTAATTATTTTTTAGTTGAGGGCAAAAAAAAATATACTTTTTATTTTACATTATCTTACTAGCGCTAAAGTAATAATATTATAATTAAGGACTTCTTATATGAGAATTTATTTATTGGGATACTTATTACTTGTCATTATTCCCAATGGGATGTGTTGTGTAAATATGTTGGAATTGTTGCGCAATATTTTGGACCGTCTCTAACCAACCGGCTGAACCGCAGAGACCTTGAGATTTGTTTACCAACGTAGTAACTGCTTTTTAAGTAGTACTACAGAATAACACGTGCAGATCGTATTCATGGAAATTCTGGATTCTGTTAACATGTGCAATGAGTTTGTAATATAGATTAGAAATTAGACATTACAACGTTAGTGCAAATTTCATTACAGTGCATTCTGCCTTTATGCCAGTACAGAAATGGATGTATAAAAGCAATAAAAGTCATCTACATGTCGCGACTTTGAACCACAGTGGCTGCTAGATCGTATTCTTTATATGAAGTATGCATAAATAGGACGTTTTAAAAATGATCGTCAAAATTGTAGGGTTAAGAAATACAAAAAAAGATAATCACATATTGTCTAATAAATATGAATCTGCGAGATAATTTATATAGACGTAAGGGTGTATCAGAAACATAGCTCTCCTTCAGAAGCAGGGAAAAGCACCAACCGAGTGACTTTCTTGGTTAGGCAATACATCTGGAATCTAAAAATCCTCTCCTATTTGTCTTCCTCCTCTCCTCGCGCTTAGGCAGTCACTGATATGCTCCGTCGAGTCCAACCCAATCGAACTGCCTTCAGGGGGGTGCTCAGATGTTCGCCCTACGTACTGTATGCCCACGACAAGATACCTAGAGGGGTATCAAGGGCAGAGGAGCTTCAACAGTTTATCTGCTGCGGTAACGGATCTGTTTACTAGGACATGAGTATATGAGAGTGCATATGAGTCACCCATGCTGCCAGATCTATAAGGTTTGCTTCAGTAAATGCAGCGATAGGTAGTATGTATGGGTGAGTTATGTGACAACACTTGTGTACTTTTGTAGCGTGAATGTAGCGTGTCTGCCTCACGTTCAAGATGTCCCGAGTTCGAATCCTGGATACGGTTTTTTCCGAGGTTTTCCCTTATCCTGGAAGACGAATATCAGGTAACTCTAAGCTCCATGGACCCCAGACTCATTTGAGCATCATTTCACCCATTTCATTCGCCGTCCGATATGACTTAGGGTTGGAGGACGTAAATTGAAAAAAAAAAAAAAAAAAAAAAAACTTGTGTACTTAAAACGAATCTTCCATCCTTGTCATACTCGGAAGGGGAGCATAGTACACCGTGCGAAGCCCGCCACGGTAGCGTGGATGGTAGCATGTCTGCCTCACGTTCAAGAGTTGGAGGACGCAAATTAAAAAAAAAACGCCGTGCGGACAGTAAAAGTGATTACGACACACACTCCTCTAGCTTGCCTTCTTGTCCTGGGCAATCAATACTTTGGGTAACGTCAGAAGTATTCTGAATGCTGCTTCAATCCCATGTAAGGACGGAAGAGAGAAAAAGACAGCGATAGTGAGACATATTACCGTTAGGCTTTTGATTGGATCAGAGAAAGTATACGAATAATAACACCCACTACTTTCCCTGCACAATCAACCCCTAAAGGTCAACTGTCTCACTATCGTTGTCTGTTGCTCTCTTCACTCCCAGATGTTTATAGGAATGAAATAGTCTTACATACAATACAGTATAGAGCTACACAGCGCGACATAATATACTTCCGTTAGTGATACTTCTACAAAAGCATTCATTAGCAACTTCAAGTTTTCACTCATGAGAGTGTCACAGCATTCAAGTACAAAGAGAAACAACCACAGAAACTGGAATAAAGTCTGATCTGTTCTTAAGTGTATACCTATGCTAATACAAGTGCAATACGCAGTACTTAGTGTAACTTGTTTATCTGCGAACTTCACTGCTGTTCAAACAAAACCGTGTGTGGTCTAATCATATTTCTGTGGTATTTCAAAATGAAATAAAAGAAGCATACCTCCAAAAGCTTCACTAAAGAAATTAACCGTAATCAAGATAAATGCACATTTTGTGACTCAGAACGGATAACAAACGTCCCTAACTTTATCATCTGGAGCAGGAGTTCAGAATGTATAGATCCCAAACCTTCACAACGAGACACCAGCCTTGCAAAGTAGTGGATCTGATAGAGAACAACTTTCTCATTAACAGCTAATTATTAATTAGTACTTATCGCGCTCCATACACAAATCGGATAATTTCCGAGCCAAAGTTTGCTGGACGTAAGAGATGTATTGCATTCCACCCTAAATTCGATGTGAGATTTTACCATAGAGTTTTGGGGTCCTCTGAAGAGTATCGTTGTCTGTTCTTATACCCCTCACCCAAATGCCTCACGTTCAAGAGGTCCCGAGGTCGAATCTCGGTCAGGGTGAGTTACCCGGATAAGGTTTTTCCGGGGTTTTCCCTTATCCTTCAAGACGAATGTCGGGTAACTCTAAGCTCCATGGACCCTGGACTCATTTGAGCACCATTTCACCCAATTCATTCACCGTCCGATATAACAACGTTGGGCCGGACGTAAATAAAAAAAAAAAAGAAAGAAAAACCTCACCCAAACTATGGGGATAGGAACTTTAGTTCACAACTGTAGCAGCTGGCAGTAGATTCGTTGAAGATGGAACTAAAGAGACATCAAAACTCACACACAGGAAGGCATTATCAAACACTTGGCTTGCTTCCCGAAAAAAAAAACCCCTTGAACACTAAAAATTTATTTTTCAATGATATCAAATGAATTGAATTGAGGAAAAAGAGTCTTTGGTTCACGTTCTTAAAATGTGTGGTAACCTGAAAGTATTAATAATGAATGTTAAATTAAATAAGTAGAATTCTTTATTTCAACTATTTATTTCTTGTGTGTTTAATTTTAGCACATATGAATTCTTTCAATTACCGCCCATTAGCATTGTTTATTAGTGTGCAAAAACAAATTTAGTGAACAAAGCGGCGTGTGGGCGGTTTTTTCTTCTGGTTCTCCGATTTCCCCTGTCATTATTTCACCACCTTCTCCGTCATCATCCGTTTGGCTCTCATTTCATATCAGCTCCTGAGGAGCCCACCTTGGTAGCGTGGTGGTAGCGTGTCTGCCTCACGTTCAAGAGGTTCCGAGTTCGAATCTCGGTCAGGGTGAGTTACCTGGATAAGGTTTTTCACGGGGTTTTCCCCTTATCCTGAAAGACGAATGTTTGGTAACTCTAAGCTCTATGGACCCCGTGCTCATTTGAGCATCATTTCACTCATTCCATTCAACGTCCGATATGACGTAACTAGGAGGACGTAAATTAAAAAAAAAAGTGTACATCCTCCAAACAAAGAAGCTGGGAAGAAGCTATAGACATGGGGCTTGGATGGCCGAAAGCTCGAATTTAGTTACTTTGACATGGTTGATCACCCGTGAAGCTTTAATTTAACTAAATGTCATCTTAATTATTTTGTCCAATGGGAGCGGCGGTGATCTATCGGAACACAAAATAACAATCTCGCGTATTAATGAGTTCCACATGAAGGATATATAAAGGGCTATATTAATTTTTGTTACTATTATTCGTATATGTAAATGGTTACCTCGATAAATACTATAGTTGCGATTGCATTGCGGGGGAGACGTTTATGTATTGTTTAATATTTTTTTAAATAAACCTTCTCATAAAACTCATTTCCACGTTCAAAACCACAGTTATCACCAACGTTCATGTATGCAGAGGAGAGAGGAGTGTCTGTACCGAGAGGTAGAGCGTATAAAAGTATCAGCGAGAGTGGAAAAGGAATGTAGAGAAAATCGGATAAAGGAAGAAAATGAGGGGGGTGGGAGGACGCCTCGGCATTCAACATAACGCGAGAATTAATGTGTGTAGTGTTTAACGCCCGCTTTTGCTACATACGGCACCGCAGGCGATGACACTGGTGATACATGAGATGAAGATGGAGCACCGGTGGAATGAGATGGCGGGGGAAACCGGAGATACCGGAGAAAACCCGCCCCAGCGCCGTGTTGTCCACCACAAATCTCACTTTGCGGTCGCCTGGGGTCGAACCCGGGCCGCCTTGGTGAGAGCCAAGTGATCTAACCACTGAGCCACGGCGTGGCCGACATAACGCGAGCTTGTTGCAGGTTCTACTAGAATCTGTCTCAAATTAAAATGAATACCTTGTGAATATTTGGGAAGGGACAAATACACAGACACTGAAAGAGATTTATCTTGTGAAGGGACATTCAGAGGTGTTTTGTAAAGGCGCTTATTGCACAAAAAAAAAAAAAAAGGGAATCACTTATTCATTTCCCTTCCCTATTGAGTGGTGTAAAAGCTTTTCGTTACAGTGTCGCTGTCTCTTTCCTTCTCCCTCCTATATGTTTACGATAGTATCCTTGTAGTTTGAAACATATTACAGCATTTAAATAAAGGGCATTGGTTTTCTATCTTTCAGGTATAATTAGAATGCAACTAGGTGTTGCAGCAGCAAAGCGGAACTAGCTCTTATCACGTGATTTACTCCGCCTGGGGCAGATATTCTTATACCTCTGATTGGGCAAAGTTAGATATAAATCGGTTCTTACTGGATGGAAACAGGATAATGACGGCATCCTTCATTACATGAAGTAGAGTTTGTTGTTACCCTTTCATCTAATAGAAATCGACTTATATCTAACTTGAGTGAACATCTTCATCTCGTGGACCAAATCACATGATAGCAATTGGTTCCACTTTACTGCTCTGAACAGCTTAGTTGTGATGTCAGTCTAATTATAAACGCTGTTAACGTGATTGTCAAACACTGAGTTGCCAGCCTGACTGACAACTGCGTAACATACATAATACAAACCCTTGTGCAAATGACCAAAGTTACGCGAATATTTATTTTATAACTAAATTCAAGTAACTGCACCTTAGTTGTATATGGATATATTTTCCTTCCTTGAGAGGCTTAGGAAAACCTGAGATATGTTTAAATAGGGCATTCAAATTACTTTTCAACAGGTGGGCATGCCGGCTACTTCATGTTAACTTTCCCTTGCCCAGAAATTCAAATTAGATTAACATATATATATTTTAGTAATTTTCTGTTAAACATCTTGCCGACTACATAACAAAAGCATTTCATAGAAAGAAATTTAGTGCTACAGATGTGCTAGTGTGTATAAATAATTAAAAAGTGTTTATTTATTTGGCACAAACCATTAAACCTTGAAATATGAAAGTCCCCTATCCAGAATATGCCAGATATATTATTACATATATAATCTAATTTGTAGTCCAAGATTGGTTTTAATATTTCTTAGAAGTTCACATTTTATTTTGTTTTTCAATAACTTGTTTACAATACTTTATCACGTATTCACGCTGAACACAGTCCAGTACGCAAGTTTTATTTCAAACCAACAAATGAATGACAATAACAATTAAAGGCTGTCTGTAGCTTATGTATTAGTAAATTCGAAAACAAAAATTACTACCATCTGCTTGTGTAGAAACATACCAAGTTATTTTACTGTATGGGTAACCATGTTCTCGAGCGCTTTTGTTTTGTTTACTAAGTGATAATTTATGTCTGTACAGCAAAACAGACTCTTAATGGTGCTCTTTTTCTATCATTAACTAATTTCATGCTCCGTAATGCAACAAATAAAGCATATTTTTCTACGAAATTCGGCGTAGACTTTTTTTTTTCAACGCAAAACTTAATTTTGATTAAAATATTCGGAAGAAAGTAAAAACAATAACATGCAGTAAATTGTCCAACAGCTGCCTTAAAATTCCAAAACATCTATATTACTTACTCCTCATCTGTAGTAATTGAAATATGTGGCATCATGATGTTTGGAATGTCACTACTATACAGTTCAAAATAAAGTCAAGGCACAAGATTCAACCATTCCGCCTTTGTACACGCGCATAAGCACATCAGGCGTGCTCGTTTAACCACCTGAACTACCGAACTGTCAATGTGCAATCCAAAATAAAAACAGCTGAACAAGAATTCCACCACGTATTGATAGATGGCAGTATGCGTTTGATGCCGTCATTCTGCTGCACTCACACGTGAATTGATTAGGCGGTTCAACATCACTCGTCCTGCACGTGAAATGCTCTGGTGAGACTGGACCGGACTGAAAGTTTTGGGAATGAAGGAGACAATCGCATACTTATGTAACAACAGACAGCAAAGCCAAGATCAAAAGCAGAACAGGCGAAATGTAATAGTTCACGTCTTGGCCACACATGGCGCCACCATTCAGGCCTACACGATTGGCGATATTTCCGTGGCATGAACGGAACCTTAAATTTAGAGATAACGAAAATTATAATTAAAAGAAAAACAAACAATATATCAAACACAAACACAAGTATATAAGGCACATCTAACGAATGCTAATTCTCTTTATACTGCAAACAGAGGCATTTCCTTCAACTGGCCCGTTAGCTCAGTTGGTTAGAGC
>CM060957.1:98499153-98504153 GCA_030765055.1 Mantis religiosa
ATGTTTATTACTCGATAAATTTTATTCGTTCCTCACGTATATATGAACCGACAAATATCTTCTCTCATTTCTGGTATGCCTGGCCCAAGACAGAACAAGAGGACTGCCCTAATCGACCTCACGCCTCGGACTGTCTTAATGGCTTGCTAGCCACGAACTGCTCTAATAGGCCTGACGCCGAAGACCGTCCTCCACATCTGCGCGTGGGTGTGTATGTAACTTTCACTTTCTGAAGACCCTCTTTTCACACAAAGATTCCCGTTGTAACAATTTTGTTTTTGTCATTATTAGAGACCGAAGAATACCTCATTCAACAAGTCTAGTGCTATCCTTTAGAAATCTGCTAAGGACACTGTTTCTTACATTTATTTTGTTATAACAACTATTCTCCCCCAACTGCTATTCGACTCAACTGCCCTTGCACGTGTTGTAACAAAGAACCAACATTCCTTTGACATCCATCATGTTTCTTTATACATTGCAATTCTTAATTTCGGTATAAAACCCTTGTGCTTCCCTAAACAAATGAGTACAAAACTATGCATAACATTTCATCGGAAAAGGCGTGTCATCCAAAATCCCAATTGCCACCACTGTGGCACAAGTCATCTCTCTGTTTACCAACCAGAAGGGGGAAAAAAGAGCATGATTGTAGGGTTAACGCATTTTAACCTCCATGTGCACATCCTACCGGCCCTATTGCGGATACTATTGTTATTCTAATCTAAAGTAGTTAAGAACAGTAGGAAAATTTTCATATATGTATCTATTTACACAAATATTGCAGAAGAGAAGCGTTAGCTCATTTGGTTGAGGAGTCGTACTGTTAACGCAAAGGTCGTGGGTTCGATCCCCTCACGGGCCAGTGTTTGTTAATTTATTGTAACACAAAGATTCGAAACCCTGTAAGCAGATTGTCCGATATGTATCTAATTAGAAGAAGATGGCTGCAGTGGCTTGTGAGCTCAGTTGGTTAGAGCGTCGTGCTAATAAAGCGAAGGTCGTAGGTTCGATCTCGTCCCGGGTCAGTGTTTGTTATTTTACTGTAACACAAAGATTCTAAACACTATAGGCAGATTTTTCGATATGTATGTATTTAGATACGGAGTCCAGCAGTGGCCTGTTAGCTCAGTTGGTCGGAGCGTCGTGCTAATAATGCGTACGTCGTGGGTTAGATCCCCTCACGGGCCAGTGTTTGTTCCTTTATTGTAACCTAAAGGTTCTAAACACTGTAAGCAGATTTTCCGATATATATTTATTTAAATACGCAGTGCTGCAGTGGTATGTTAGCTTAGCTAGCTAGAGCGTCTTGCTAATAACGCGGAGATCATGGGTTCGATCCCCATCACGGGCCAGAGTTTGTTCATTTTTATGGTATCCTAAAGATTCTAAACACCTTAAGCAGATTTTCCGTTATGTATCAATTAAGGTACGCAGTCCAGCAGTGGCCTGTTAGCTCAGTTGGTCGGAGCGTCGTGCTAATAATGCGTACGTCGTGGGTTAGATCCCCTCACGGGCCAGTGTTTGTTCCTTTATTGTAACCTAAAGGTTCTAAACACTGTAAGCAGATTTTCCGATATATATTTATTTAAATACGCAGTGCTGCAGTGGTATGTTAGCTTAGCTAGCTAGAGCGTCTTGCTAATAACGCGGAGATCATGGGTTCGATCCACTCACGGGCTAGTGTTTATTTTATTGTAACCTAAGGTTTTAAACACTGTAAGCACATTATATATGTATTTATTTAAATACGCAGTGCTGCAGTGGTATGTTACCTTAGCTAGCTAGAGCGTCTTGCTAATAACGCGGAGATCATGGGTTCGATCCACTCACGGGCTAGTGTTTATTTTATTGTAACCTAAGGTTTTAAACACTGTAAGCACATTATCCGATATGTATCTATTTGGATAGGCAGTCCTACACTGTCCTGTTAGCTCATTTGGTTAGAGAGTCGTGCTAACAACGCGAAGGTCATCTGTTCGATTCCCTCACGGTCCGGCGTTTTTTTCTTATTTTTTTCTTTTTTTTTTAACATGAAGATTTTAAACATTGTAAGCAGATTTTTCGAAATTATCTATTTGGATACGCAGTTCTGCAGTAGCTAGTTAGCTCTCAGTTGGTTGGAGCGGCGTGCTAATAACGCAAAGCTGGTGGGTTCGATCCCCTCACGGGCCAGTGTTTGCCCTTTTATTGTAACTTAAAGAATCCAAACCCTGTAAGCAGATTTTCCTATATACATCTAATTAGAACAACGTGCCTGCAGTGGTCTGTTAGCTCTGTTGGTTAGAGCGTCGTGCTAATAACGCGAAGGTCGTGGTTTCGATCCTCTCACGGGCCAGTGTTTGTTAACGTAAAGATTCTAAGCACTGTAAGCAGATTTTTCCAATATGTATGCATTTGGATACGCATTTTCGTAGTGGCCTCTTAGCTCAGTTGGTTAGAGCGTCGTGCTAATAACGCGGAGGTCGTGGGTTTGAACCCCTCAGCGGCCAGTGTTTGTTCATTTTGATGGTAACCTAAAGATTCTAAACACTGTAAGCAGATTTTCCGATTTGTGTTTATTTGAATACGCAATGCTGCAGTGGTCTGTTAGCACAGTTGGCTTGAGCGTTGTGCTAATATCGCGATGGTCGTGGGTTCGACTCTCGTACGGGCAAGTTTTGGTTACTTTATAATACCCTTAGAATTCTAAACACTTTAGACAGATTTTCCGAACTCTCTCTATTTATACACACAGTCATGCAGAGGCCTGTTAGCACAGTTGGCTAGAGCGTCTTTCTAATAACGCGAAGGTCGTGCGTTTGATCCCTTCACGAGCCAGTGTTTCTTAATTTGTTGTAACCTATAGATTGTAAACACTGTAAGGAGATTTTCCGATATGTATCTATATAAAGACGCAGTCCTGCAGTGGTCTGTTAGCACAGTTGGCTAGAGTGTTGTGCTAGTAACGCGAAGATCGTGTGTTCGATCCGCTCATGGGCCAGTGCTTGTTCTTTTATGGTAACCTAAAGATTCTAAACACTCTAAGCAGATATTCCGATATGTATCTATTTAAATACGCTGTCCTATGATGGAATGTTAGCTCAGTTGGTTAGAGCGTCGTGGTTATATCACGAAAGTCGTGGGTTCGATCCCCTCACGGGCCAGTGTTTGCTGTGCTATTTTATCTTAAAGTACATGAACACTGTAAAGAAATTGTTACATCTGTGGGTTCAACACCTACTCCTTGGCGGGCCCAAATGACCTTGCTGTCGACGGGCCCTAAAACCCCACACACTCACTCCCCCCTACTCCTTGGGGCAGTTGTTGACTTTTTTTTCGGGTTAACCTGAGAATTCTAGTATATTCTCACATTAGCATACATTACGGAGTTTCTGGTTTGGATAGCTATAGTAGCTATGTTGTATGTAATGCTCTGCTTCCTAAAATTCGAGGTAAACTGCCGCTTTTGTTTTTCTCTGGACAGGCAGTGTGTGTATTGTTGTGTAAATAGTTGGGTTTAAAACCTGTAAGTGGAATAAATATCAAATTATATTTTAGTCACGGTGTTTAGACAAATCTGATGAAGGATTTCAAGAACATTTCGCACCCCATTATTCAGAAAATCTGCAGTTATATAAAAGCTGTAGATATAGTCCAACTCTTTTGTAGATTTCTTAAGTTCTCTTCATTCTGAATGATGTTTTATGTCATATAGCTGGTAAATTAAGGCGATTTCAAAGTCTTGCTACAGAAAAATAAAGAACCCATTGTGTCAAATCACTTCTAGCACTATGCTTTTCTGAGCCAACGTTTTCAATGAATTCTCTGAGATATAATCGATAATATATGTGAATTTGTCATGCTGTGCGTTATGTAGGTATGTACACGCATGCATACGTGCAACTGTACTAACATATACGTAAGCACAAGGGATTACGGATAATGGTTTCTTTTAGCAGCTTGATTTGTTGAATATAAAACCGTAATTTTGAAGTAGACAGAAAAATACATCCCTTATTCCTTTTAACAGTGGCTGGTTCATTTCTTGCTCTATAAGTCTTTAGTGTCATCTGAGTGCATGGCTTTAATCTTTCAGAGCACGTTTTTGGTGCAAATCAGCATCACTGCAAGCCCGAGATGTCATTCAAGTATGTGATATCTTATCTAAATATTATCATGGATACCTCACGTAAAACCACTCGAAGTGTAGGAACGAATAATCTGTAAAGCCAAACGTCATGGCTGCTCTATACTTCGTGGTGATTGTGCTGCTTGATCTTCGTCTGATATCTGCTTTGAGCCTAAATTATGGTATGATATAAAGAAGTTTTATTGATTAATAGTGGTTTGTAGAATAGTCAATGCTTAAGATAGTTTAAAACACCCGTTGATCTGAGTTGTTTGTTTTTTAAATTAACATCTTCCAGCATTAAGTCATATCGGAAAATGAATGAAATGGGTGATAATTATGCTCAAATGAGTTCAGGGTGAGAATATGGGAATCCATAGAGTTTAGAATTACCCCACATTCATACTTCAGGATAAGGAAAAATTCCGGGAAAAGTATTATCCAGGTAGCTCACCCTGACCGAGATTCAAACTCGGGATCTCTTGAAGGTGATCTCTTTTTATGTTTTACGTGGAAGGAAAAAATGGATTTACCCACACCAGCCCATTGGGCTGGTGGCATAGGAGTCGCCGCTCCGGTTACTATACCTATAGTATAGTAACGCAAAAATTGTCCCTGTAAGGAATGTACTGTTGGACAAGGACAGCGAATGTGTGTGGCAAGGAACCTCTGTTACACAAGGAGCAGACCCTTAAAAAAATGCGCCCTATTCACTCTGTATGCTAAAATCGAGAAGGATTCATTCACAAAAGTAGAAGCCGTCAGAATGTTTTTGAATGGTCTATAACTGAACTGACATGGGTGTCATAAATTTGTCCAGGGAGGGTGTGGAAACCTTCGACAACCCCCCTGCGTCTCAGCCGTCGGAGACTATCTCTCCTGTGGAGGA